>JACN01082390.1:0-12851 GCA_000787155.1 Scartelaos histophorus | reverse complement strand
TTTTACTCTTTAAGAACATTTTTAACCTTAAATATTTGGAGATTTTATATGGAGGTGTTAGTGCTTTGTCTGGAATGTTTCACAGTACGGCATTAAACCTTTCTATCGTCATGGAGACCAAACCAGACGGAGTTACAGGTCAAATTGCCTGTTTTCTGTAGTTTTTTTTGAGCTATGAAACTATAAAATTGCATAAATGTAAGGTAGAGCTGTTTAATGCTCTCCTGTGGAACATTCTAAGCAGAGCAGTGACGTCTCCATAGAAACGAGCAGAAACCGGAAAAGTTAGACAATGCACCAATAAGTAATAATAAGTGTTAAAGCTTAAAAATTTACTTAAAGAGTAAAAAGTAAAAGTATTTCATGTGGATTTTCAGGTTTTTCGTGTGATACTTTTGCTTTTACTTTAGTTTTTTTTTTTTATTCATGTATCTCTACTTTTATTTGAGTAACAAAACCGAAAAAACTGAGCACTTCTTCCAACACTCATCTATACAAAACATAAAATAATAAAAATGGAATAATTTACAAAAAATCGTCAAATCGTGCCGTTGAATCGCGCGTTGACGCCTTGTTAGCGTAGCCGCATTCACCTCCATTGTTTAATATTTTCTACATGTTTCCGGGCGTCGGCTTTGGCCATGAATGCTACTCAGATTTCCCCCGAGCTCGTCTGTGATTAAATGTTGTGCAGTTTCAAATTCATCTGGAACATTTTTCGGTTTAGACGTGGCCTTATTGCACCTTCAATCTGCCATGTAATGAAGCTAACAGCTCTTTGCGTATCTGATTTCTGATGTTGATGATTGGAAACGCTCACCAGAGACCTGCAAATGTATTAAAAGTTATATTAGCGTCTCTGACCACTATCGGGTTTGGAGCCTTGATCACGTAAGCGATCACGGTAAATGACTCCGTATTGATTTTTACATTAGGCCAGTGTTGCGTTTAGCATTTCTATAGCATTGACGCTAACTGCATTTAAATTTAAAGAGATTTTACAACGAATACGAACCGTACAGATTCTCTTAAAGGGGCAGGACCCGACTTTTACTGTATTAAAAATATGCAAAATAACAGCAGAGAGCGGCAGCAGTAGTAGTAGCAGAAGTAGTAGTAGTAACAGTAACAGTTGTAGTAGTAGTAACAGTAACAGTAACAATTGTGGTAGTAGTAACAGTAACAATTGTAGTAGTAGTAACAGTAACAGTAACAATTGTGGTAGTAGTAACAGTAACAATTGTAGTAGTAGTAACAGTAACAGTAACAATTGTGGTAGTAGTAACAGTAACAATTGTAGTAGTAGTAACAGTAACAATTGTGGTAGTAGTAACAGTAACAATTGTGGTAGTAGTAACAGTAACAATTGTAGTAGTAGTAGTGACAATTTTAGTAGTAGTAGCAGTAATAACAATAGTAGTAGCTGTCATAGTAGTAATAATAGTAGTAACAGTAGTTGTAGCAGTATTAGTATCAGCGGTAGTAGTTGTAGTAGTATTAGTTGTAGTAACAGTAGTACTAGTAGCTGTAGTAGTAGTAATAGTAGTAACAGTACTTGTAGCAGTAGTAGTATCAGCAGCAGCAGTAGTAGTTATAACAGTAGTAGTAGCAGTAGTAGTAGAAGTTGTAGTAGAAGTAGTAGTAATAACAGTAGTAACAGTAATAGCAGTAGTTGTTGTAGTAGTAGCAGCAGCAGCAGCGACAGTAGTACTAGTCGTGGCAGTAGTAGTAATAGTAGGATGTCACGCTAATTATTATATTTACTACAATATATGAATTTTGGGGGATCTTGTTATTTTTTTGACTATGATAAGATTTGAAGAAACATTCCTGGTAAAAGTCCAGTGTTTCCATGGAGATGACTTTCCTGAGAATATTCCACATTATGACATTAAACTTGCTCATTGTTTAATTACGGGCGTTTTTACAGTAAAACACCCTGAAATATTTGCCTTTTAGTGTAACTGGTCCACCTCTCCACAGACTGGACCCGTAAACTGACATGATGCTCGTCTCCATGGAAACAGAGCATTTTAATATAGTTTTACCCTCCACCCACAAACGCACCGTGCACTTTTAAGCTGAAGTTTAAATGAATTACTTCTGTGACTCATTTTAGGTGCAAACTCTGTAGCTCATGATTATTTTTTCAACAGTTTTGTACATTTAGAGCAGTTTTTGGGGATTATTCTTCACTTCCCTTGTGCATTCTGAGATTTCTGTTCTGAGGCAAGACCGATTTGACTCATTTTGAAGTCAACATTTCAGTTTGAACCAGATTCTGACCAGTTTGTTCAGGGCTGGTGTCTGGTGGGAGTAAGAGTCACCTGCACGAGCCCTCACCAAGCTCTGACCGCTCACCGTCCAAATGCTCAGTCCACTTGTTTTTTTGTTTTAACTTGATAAAATCTTGTTCGTGGAAATCTCAAAAGTTGTGCATCGATTTGCATAAAAACAAGCAATAAGAATTTTCTAGGAATAATTTTTCATACAATAAGAACAATTGATGATTGGATGGAGCCATTACTAGAAAAGGACTAAACTTGGACTAGAACAGGGCTAAACTAGGACTAGAACAGGACTAATCTAGGACTAGAAAAGGACTAAACTTGGACTAGAACAGGACTAAACTAGGACTAGAACAGGGCTAAACTAGGACTAGAAAAGGACTAAACTAGGACTAAAACTAGGACTAGAACAGGACTAAACTTGGACAAGAACAGTACTAAACTTGGACTAGAACAGGACTAAACTTGGACTAGAACAGGACTAAACTAGGACTAGAAGAGGGCTAAACTAGGACAAGAACAGGACTAAACTAGGACTAGAACAGGACTAAACTAGGACTAGAAGAGGGCTAAACTAGGACAAGAACAGGACTAAACTAGGACTAGAACAAGACTAAAACTAGGACTAAAACTAGGACTAGAACAGGACTAAACCTGGACTAGAACAGGACTAAACCAGGACTAGAACAGGGCTAAACTAGGACTAGAACAGGACTAAACCAGGACTAGAACAAGACCAAAGTAGAACAAGAACGGGACTAAACTTGGACTAGAACAGGACTAAACTAGTTCTAAAACAGGACCAAATCTTCATGTGGACTAAACCATTACTAGAACAGGACTAAACTAGGACTAGAACAGGACCAAATCTTCATGAGAACTAAACCAGGACTAGAACAGGACTAAACCAGGACATTATTATCCCTCTTATTTATTGTAATGTGTTGGTGAGAACTGTGTTCTCCTTTTAACACTTTTTGCATTTCATTTGTTATTTTTAGACATTTTAATACTTATTTATTGCCAAAATGAAGATTAGCTGTGCATTTTTAATTTAATTTAATATGAAGACCGTACAAATTTCTGTTCGTCTGGAGCAAATTGGAGACATTTGGATCCAGCCTCCTCCAGAATAGCCTGAAAAGTGCTTTGTGCTTTGTATTCATTTCACAATATGAAGCCAAAAGTACATCTCCCGTTCTAGAGATCTATTTTACAAGGTGCCATTTGTTGTAGTGAAATTGCAGTGAAGTGGCTGTTTACGCTCCCAAAGTAGTGGAAGCATAAAGGGCCCATTCACACCCCGCACTCCGCCGACGTGACGCAACACACACTCCACCATCGACAGGCCGGGCGGAGTTTGATGTGTGCTCATTGGGAACGTGGATTCGATTGGGAAACAAAATGGCCGTCGAGCGCCGCGCACATAAAGCGGTGCATTTTGGGTCATTTTCCAAACGCTTTTTATTTTGTCGTCCTTTCGAGATATTGACACTTTGGTTTCGATTATTGTTAAAGGCGACAAGCGGCGAATAAATGGAGGTTTTATTTGTTTTATGCCACGCTAACTGTAGGCACTGCTCTGTCTGAGGATTTACTAGCATTTGATTTGAACGCAATTTGACCGTATTATAGCCGGCATTTCCATGGAAACGAGCAGATTACGAGCCAGATTTGTGGAGATGCAAGTCGGCGTACAGTAAGAACACATCTTTAGTACCTTTTATTTAAATTTAAATTGATAAAAATTAATAAATAAACTGAAAATGACCACTTCATGCATGCCCGTTCACAGATATTTGGGGGCCCAGGGCATGGAGCATCACTTTTTTAACGCAATTTGACCGTATTATAGCCGGCATTTCCATGGAAACAAACAGATTACGAGTCAGATTTGTGGAGATGCATGTCGGCGTGCAGTAAGAACACATCTTTAGTACCTTTTTTTTAAATTTAAATTGATAAAAATGAATAAATAAATTGAAAATGACCACTTTTATTACAGATATTTGGGGGCCCAGGACGTGGAGCGTCACTTGGGGCCCCCTCGAATATAAAATAACAGTATGAAGATCCCCTTGATGACATCACAAGGTGGAACGGAGCATTTTGAGATTTGGCGACGTAAATCGACTTCTAAACCAGGGTTACTTAAACGTGTGTGAGTGAAACCAAACACAACTTCAGCTATGTTTTTGACGAGTTAAGGGGGCATTGTGTAATTTTCTGGTTGTTTGTTTCTATGGATACGTCACTGCTTTGCCTGGAATGTTCCGCAGTGTGACATTAAACAGCTCTATTTTATGTTTATTCAATTACAGGTGGTTTTATAGCTCAAAAATACCTAGAAAAACAGGTGTCTCTCCACAGATCTGACCTTTTAATGCCCTAGTATGAAACATTCCAGACAAAGCAGTAACGTCCCCATGGAGAAAAGCGTTTGACGGATCCTCGAGAAGTAACACGATGCACCTTTAGAGCCCACAAGAGACAATTCTGCGTAATATAGGAGCTTTAAGTACACCAACATCTCATATAAAAGTGTAATATTGTGATCTGCTTTTACGCAAATGAAACCAGTGGGTCATTTTGTCCGCGGATCAAGCCATTACATTAAATTGTCTTTTGCTCCGCGCAGTCGCCGAGAGGAGCTCCGCTTTATAGTCGGGCGGTATCGCTGAAGAGGCGCCCCAGTCCGATAATTACTTGGAACAAATTCTCCTCGCAGCTGGAGAGAAAAGAGGTGAAAAACTGTAAGAGGAAAGTGTCTGAAGAGGAGCACCTGAGCCCCCGAGTCTATGGGCACAGATACAGGAAACTGCCGCAGCTGCTGAATAATGTTTGTTTGGACCAGAGAATAAAACACCACTGGAACACTTCAAAATCAAGCATGTGGATATTGCTATAGCTATAATTATTAACATCATCGTACGCGACGCTTTAAGCCGTCAAAAACATACCCGGAGTTGTTTTTTCTTTCATTCGCGCGTGTTTGAGCGATTCCTCTTCATCTTCAAAGCGCTAAATGCTCCGTTCCACCTCGTGATGTCATAAAGAGGTGGTTTAACAGCTACGTTTTTTACCTTTAGCTCAGAAGAAAGCGGCAATTCCTGGTCTGAAATAATCCGAATGGTCGTAGCGGAGTTTAAAAACACAGTGGAGCACTTCCTGTTCGCGTATCACATTCCAGGGCTGAAATAATCCAAATGGTTGTAGCGAAGGAGCTGTGCGAGGTTTAAAAACACAGTGGAGCACTTCCTGTTCGCGTATCACCGTATGACATCACAAGGTGGTTTCCGTTTCATAAAACTGAGTCTAAATATGCAGGATTTAGACTGATTTAAACAAAACACAACTCCAGCTATGTTTGCGACGAGGAAAATGTATATAAAACTAAAATGTAAAAGTTACCTATTTTTTTAACGCTTTATGAGTTTTGGCGAAGTTTAAACTGGTACTTCCTGGTTGTTACCTAGCAACCAACTGTTCCCCCAACCTGTCTGAATCGCACAATAGTTATGATTAGACTAATATAATGGATTTGTTTGGGTTAGCTTTTCGTCGCCATGGAGATGCTAATGCTACTCATTTCACGTATTAACATCATCACACTCGACGCTTTAAGCCCGGAGTTTTTTTTTTTTTCTTTCATTCGCGCGTGTTTGAGCAATCCATCTACATCTCCAAAGCGCTAAATGCTCAGTTCCACCTTGTGATGTCACGAAGAGTTGGTTTAACAGCTACGTTTTTAGCCTTTAGCTCAGTAGAAAGCGGCGATTCCAGGGCTGAAATAATCCGAGTGGTTGTAGCGGCGGAGCTGAGTGGGGTTTAAAAACACAGTGGAGCACTTCCTGTTCCCGTATCACCATATGACATCACAAGGTGGTTTCTGTTTGATAGAATTCAGTCTAAATATGCAGGATTTGTGTCTTAAACGAAACAAAACACAACTCCAGATATGATTATGATGAGGAAACATAACACAAATCAGAAAATGTATATAAAATGTAAAAGTTACCTATTTTTTTAACGCTTTATGAGTTTTGGCGAAGTTTAAACTGGTACTTCCTGGTTGTTACCTAGCAACCAACTGTTCCCCCAACCTGTCTGAATCGCACAATAGTTATGATTAGACTAATAAAGATAATTGAGGGTTTAAACTGCCGCCAAATGCCTTCCTTACGGTTAAATTCTCCCTTAATTTTGGATGAAATTTTCCGCGTTGATGATGACTATAATTACACTCTCAGAACTTGGCGCTACTTCCCGTATTTTTGTACTTTTTCGTTCCGCTTTTTTCCCCCCGCAGACTGACACTTAACTGATGAAAAACGGTGATAATATTTACCGCAGCTCCCATCCCACCAAATAATTAGAAAAACATGAAAAAAACCTGAAAACCTACTTATTTTACCTTTTTTTATACTGTTTCATTTGTTTATAGCTCAAAAATACCTTTGTACGTTCTTATTGTGAGTGCAGTTGCCTTTCCACAGACCTGAGCTGTAATTTGGTTGTCATGGAGATGGCTTAGTTTAATGTCGTACTGTGAAACATTCTGAGCAAAGCGAAAACATCTCCAGATTTTCCATTAGAAAAGTTACATCTTGCACCTATTTACTCACCAGTTTTTTTCCTGGATGATTTCAAGATCTGGCAACTACGATCACGAAATGCAGCGTTAGCCAAAAAGTATTATTACGGGTTATTTTATGCTAATTTTGTCTTCGTAGGTGGTTATTTTCCCCAACTCCACTAGGAATGGAAACCGCTAGCTTATTTCTCCACCAAATTGAGAGTAAAACGATCGCCGTGGGGCTTTTTAGTGACGGAAACCTCTCATGTGAATGTCCGTGGATTTAGAAAGCGCAGACGGTCTTTTCCTGGTGTACCACTCGATGATGTCACGAGGTGTAATATGCAGGATTGTTAAAAGGCACAACTTACTGTCAGCAAACGGTATTAAAGCGTAGGAAAAAAGTCAATTTAGCACTACTTTGGAGCATAAAGAGGGGTTATTACACTTCTATGTGGTATTAATGCTAACACTTAATGCTAACACACTCTTTACTCTCCGCGCTAAGTCACTTCCCCTTCAGAGCGCTCATGAAACTGCTTCTTTCTTATCGCACCAGGTTAGCAAAGTTGTAGTGCGTATGTTTTTGCTTATTCCCGGAGAGTTATCGTGCGTTTGCGGCGACTTCTTTCCGTATTATAGCCAAACGAACAACATTTCCATGGAAACGAGCAGATTAAGAGTCAGATCTGTGGAGATGCAAGTCGGCGTACAGTGAGAACACATCTTTATTTTATTTAAATTGATAAAAAATAAATAAATAAATTGAAAATGACCACTTCATGCATGCCCGTTGTTAGATATTTGGGGGCCCGGGGCATGGAGCATTACTTGGGGCCCGCTCTAATATAAAATAACAGTATGAAAGTCCCCTTGATGACATCACAAGGTGGAACGGAGCATTTTGAGATTTGGAGATGTAAACTGACTTATAAACCAGGGTTACTCAAACGCGTGTGAGTGAAACCAAACACAACTTCAGCTATGATCTACTTGTATGTCTATGGTGCACTGTTTCTGCTGTTACCATGGTGACGCAACACACACATTAGCGAAAAAACAAACAAAATGGATTTAAAGGCCTTTTTTTTCTTTTTTTTTTTTCTTTTTTTAAGGAGCGTCAATGGTCCTGTTTAGTGGAGGGTGGCTAACGGAAAAACTGTTGGCTAAAAGTATCAAAGTGTCAATAGAAGTCGGTGGCTAAAGCTAACGGGTTTGTTACTGTCACAGTCGAGGCATCTGTTAGCCTAGCGTGTCTTCTTCTACCGTTTAATCCAGTTTTGAGTAATTTGTCTGTTTAGTGGAGAAGCTTTTTCACACTTGGCACGATGAGGACTAAAAAAAAAAGGAAAACTATCTGCTAAAATGATCTTGTTCTGTATTTTAACTGCAAATAGATGGTTCTTTCCACACCTCTAATTTACGGTTATCCAATTACAGGTGGTTTTATTGCTCAAAAACACCTAGAAAAACTCGCTGTAACTTTCCTGGTTTGGTCTCCGTGGAGATGGAAAGCTTTAATGCCATACTGTGAAACATTCCAGGAGAAAAACTCGCTGTAACTCGTCTGGTTTGGTCTCCGTGGAGATGGAAAGCTTTAATGCCGTACTGTGAAACATTCCAGGCAAAACGATAGCATGTCCGCGGAGAAAAGCGTTCGACGGACCCTCCACCATCAAATGTACTCACGATGGAACTTCGATTCGAGATTTTCGTAAAGCGAAAACCTCTCGCCACGAACGAGCTCTTAATGGAAATATTCTGTTTAAAAAGATGCACTAATATTCGGCGGTTCCGGTGGCACGCTGCTCCCAACGCCGCCGAAGTCACCGAGGGGGAAAAAAAACGTGAATGAAAATCCGATAATGACCTCGGCGTTCGCACAAGGACGGATGAGATCGGACATTTTGGATGCAGCCGCCTGTGGAGAGACCGGCGTGGTGTCTGGGAGCTGCGTAATAGTCATTTAGAGTCAGATTTTTGGAGATTGAGTGTTTCGGATTTGTTTTTCCCATCGCTATGTTTATGTTGCTGTGAAAACCTTGAGTTACATGTTACAGGAAGTGCTCCACTGTGTTTTTAAACTCCACACACCTTCGCTAGAATCATATGGATCATTTTACACTGCAAATTTCTCCAAGATTTTAACACTTATATCAGGTTATTCATCTTGTTTTCAGATGTATTACCTACTTACTACTTCTGAATTTTAGTTGAGGTAATTTATTTTAAGATGATCTCGCTGCATAGACAGACAATTTTACTAATTTTAGGTCATTTTCAGATAGATTTAAGTGTTTATATCTGACATTTTTGACATTTTTTTGGCAGTGCAGCCCTGGAATTACCAATCTCTACTGAACAAACTGTAAAAATATCTGTTTTTTAATTAAATATGTAATTTGGTCATTTTTTGAGGGAATGAATACCCAGCACATTAGCAACAAAACTAACACACATACCAAAAAATACCCCAAAACAACTTGATATCTACCACTTAATGACATCACAAAGTGTTTTGAGCTTTGGCGATGCAAAAATACTACTAATAAAGTGTTAAACTTAAGTCTTAAACATGTGTGAATGAAACAAAACACGAGTCCAGGTCTTTTTATTATGAGGAAACATTATAACTTGACATAAAAAGAATACATTTTGTGTAATATTGGACCTTTAATATCATGTTTGTTGCTTTTCTATATTTTATTTGGGGGAAATTTTGTGCGTAAGTTGTGTTATTTTAAGTACACAGTTGTTTTTAAGGTCTTATATTATGCAAAATTGGCTCTTGTGAAACTTTTAGCCATGTTTTAATGTTGTTTCCTCCACAAAAACACACCTTATGTTCCACTTATATTCCCTGTTCCACCTTATGATTGTCATGATGTGATTAATTCTTAGATTTCTTCGAACAAAAATGACAAACCTCCACGGTATTTCTTATTTCCTTCACGTTTTTAAGCTTCTGAAACGCTCCAATAGCACAAACAGCCAAAGTCCATCTACCAAGGCTGAAGCTAAAATAAATGAGTGTCTGGCTCAGTAAACTCGGGGCCCATTCTCTCTCCTCTCAGTCAACAGGGGACCGCCTAGATAAATATATTTAACTCTTTTACATTTACTTCAGAGCCCACAGTTACTTCTAATGTCGACTCCAGAGGTCGAACTTTTTACTTCAAGCCCACAGTTACTTCTAATGTCGACTCCAGAGGTCGAACTTGTGATTTTTTTTTAGACTTTCCCAAGGTCTCTGCGGTTTTGTGCGGCTGACGTGTTTGTGTAATGTGAATATTATGAGCAATATGGTGCGTTCATGCTCCTGCTCATGCTCGAATATGGAAATTTATACAGTTCAGGTATTTCCATAATGCTAACTCTGCAAATCGGACACATTGTTAGACATAAAGGGCCTGTTGAAAAGTGGAAGTAACTGCAGTCTTATCTGGAAAATGTGACTAAAAGTTCCCCTGTTAGTGGATATACCGTATATTACTGCGATTAAACTGCAAATTAGGAAGTTTTAAAGGTGGATTATGCAACTTTTTGGTCACCTGCTTGTTTCTATAGATATATCCTTTACGTTTATTCAATTACAGGTGGTTTTATAGCTCAAAAACGCCTAGAAAAACAGACATTCTGACTGGGAACGGCGTCGCCTCTCCACAGATCTGACTTATAACGTGGTCTGGTTTGGTCTCCATGACGACAGAATGGTTTAATGCCGCCGTGAAGCATTCGTTTTAGCATCTGATGGATCCTCCACGATGCACTTTTAACGATATCCGAGTAGATTTCACGTCAAATTCAAGTATTTTTTTCTTAATTCAACCAGCGTATGATTTAGTTTCTTATTTTTAGTACTAAGACTTGCTGTTTTTACTATTTTCAGAGTAATTAGTTGTATTTTCCTATTTCAACTACAATAGATACTAGACAATTTTACTCAAATCAATTAAAAAATGTCTTAATTCAAAACATTTCAACATGTTAGCACATTTTTTTTGTTTTTGCTGTGGTCTCCGGAAGTCTTTTCTATGCATTGCTTTTTTACAGACTGTGACTGTCTTCAGACTGTAAGGTTGGTGGTTCAAATCTGGCTCATAAGTCAATACTGCTGTGTCCTTTGGCAAGACACTCCCGCCACAATAATAGCAGTTTTGGGAATACCTGCACAAAGTAGTTTAGACGATCACAATTTCTCAAACTTGCTCAAATCTTAGACAAACTTTATTGATCCATAAGACAAATTTTTGGGCACAGTATCTCACACATCAGAGTTAAAATATAAATGGCAAGAATAAAATCGGTATCATAGTTAATTCTTAGGGCACGACAACTTTATTCAGCTGGTTGTCTCGCTGATATCTTCTCAAATAGTGGGTCTGTTTGATTTAAAGTGTAATTGCACATCCACTACAGTAGTTGGCAGTGGCGCTCTCGTTGTCAGAGTGTGCGCAGGGAGTATTAGCATTAAAGTTTCAGGTTTTTGCAGCAAACATAAGCACACACAGCATGAAGGTATGAGATATGAAGTATAGTGAACAGTGGGAAACAAGGAAAGGATAAGCCGCGAAAACATGCCGAATTTTTGCCAACAATTATACGGTTTTGTGGCTGCTGCTTCCGTAAACCTGCGCTGTTAGCTTCATAAAAGGCGGCACACCAAATAGCAGAGGAGCTGTTACTTCCTGCAGCGTTAGACATGGTTTCTGTCACGCTTTAAAATCTTTAAAAAACAAGGAGGACACGACTAGAACGTTTGCGGTCGTACGTAGGCGACTGATGGTGCGATTCGTCCACGTTCGGTTGTGGTTCTGTGGAGTGAAGAGGCTCGAAATGTTTTCTTCTTCCTTTGCGGGTTGTGTGACAGAAAATAACCGAGAATCACTGCTTTAAACAGATCTTTCTCCAGGGAGGTAATGGAGATATTTGAGAAAGAACGTTGTTTATCAAGCAAAGGAGTTAAATTATGGAACAGTCGCTGCAATGAGCTAAAACAAGCGACTTCTCTTTTCCCATTCACAATAAAAGAGAAGAGTAATGGAAAATGTTATTATAATCAGAATTTATTTAACTATTTTCTCATTATGATGTAGTAAAATGTTATATTAATGTTAATGTTGTATTAATTTCATGCTGTAGTTGGAGATAAGCTTCGGCGTACACCTGGTCAATGACTTATTTGGTGTTTGATTTGAATGTTCTGCAGACTGATTATGTTTTATTTTATGGGCATCAGACTGAGCATGGGGTATGTGAACGTTAATGAGTTAAACATTGATCAAATAAAAGCATGAATGAATGAATAAATGAATAAATATGCAGGATTTGTGCACTAACTCCAGGTATGTTTGTGAGAATAGTGTAAATTGGGCCCTTAAAGCAGTAATTTCTTGCAATTTTAAAAGTTTCTCCTCCCGTATTCGCATATATATAGTTGAAAATGACAGTATCACACATGACGCTAATGTCTATCTACTACAAAGAAGAATCCGTGTACGTTTTAATTATGTAAATGATGGGGCTCGGAGTTGCCTAATTGCTAGGTGTCAGGTTTGATTGACAGATGGGCGTTGTAACCGTCACGGCGCAGATTGATGCCCGCTCATGTACACCTCTCCTGCTTTTATTTCGATGAATAAAACATGGCCCGTGCCTATAGAACATGCGGGTAACAAGACCGCTCAGGATTCAATGTCAAAGCGGCCATTGTACCGACTCCGGAAGCGCAATGTACCCGTCAGCCCCCGGTGATGTAAGAGGCGGAGGGGGTTAGCTCGGGCGCTAATTAATGTGTTTTAAAGTGATGAAATGGTTTAAGTTAAGCTGTTAGATCAATTTTGTAAGGTATATTGGAATAAATTTGACCCAAGATGCCCTCTTTGAGTCAAATCTGTGGAGAGGCGGCCCCGTTCACACTCAGAATCGCTGTTTTTTCGAAGTATTTTTGCGCTATAACTCTGCCTGTAATTGAATAAATGCAAAAA
>JACN01049785.1:0-26737 GCA_000787155.1 Scartelaos histophorus | reverse complement strand
GTAGCATTTCTGACATGCATTTCACATCCAAACAGGACTGTCTATGTGTGTGCATGGAGAGAACTCTTGCATAGTGAACAGCTGTTAAAACTACAATGACACCAGCTTTATCTTGTACCCTCTGGCTGCAGTGCTGCCTGTGACAGTTGTTTGACACCATTGTAGCATTTATTTAGTAAAGTCAGGCACACCAGTTCACAACAGCTGTGCTCCTTCCCACAGCTGAGAGCAGCACTCACAGCATAGCAATGTGCAGAGAGACGGTTTTGTTTTGCTCTTTATATCTTAGCAAATTGAGCGTATTTATAAAAACAAGGCATTAATTCTAAAAGAGGCATTTGCTCAAGTAAACAGTGGTACATAATGTCTAAACAGCTAAGATGTGTTGAAGTGCCCATGTTATTCTGTTTTCTGTTATAAAGTTGGTTCCTTCACAGAAACATCCCCAGAGTTGTGTTTTGTTTCATTCATGTTGAACACACACAAACCCTAACACACTGACACTTGGCTTAAAGCTTTTACAAAAGTCAGTTTTGCGTAATTCAGGCCCTTTAAGGTAAAGGGTTTTGTTGAATGAGTTTGAGGCAGTATTTGCAGCCAAGTGGATCACATGCAGCCATCAGCTACATTAGTGTACGTGTGTGTTTGTTGTTTCAAAATGGACTGCCACAAAATCAATTCAGATTCTATTCAATAACGTCTAATGCAAATATCTTGGCAAAAGATGGCGGGGTGTGGGCCGCCATTAGAAAACTTGCCTGGGGCGTGTGGGGCCAGCACGGACGTCACATTCATACACCGACTGTCGCTCGATTGTTGCTAATTCTCTGGAAATGTAAGTGTTACTGGTGATGGGGCTTTTGTCTCTCTTATGGGATCTGAATCTTTTAATCTTTTGGATCTGTTCACTTCAAAAAGCTGTTCAAAAAAACTCTCTTTTAACTTTAATTTATATGACAGAAGCCAATACGAGAAAACCATATTATCTAAAAACTAACCACAGAGATAATAGCTCAGATTTTTTTTAAATGGTTCAAACAGAGAGTTGGAAGTGTATTTACTCGAACTGTATCACTACAATAATAACTATTAATAAAAAAAAGACTCCAAGAAAATATGACGCCAATTTTTTTTTTCAATTTTCTCTCACTCTGTGCTGTGTTGGTCCAGTTTTAATCATTATAAAAAGTCATACAAATTTTAAAGAAAGGGATTTGGTTATTTTAAAAACTGAGATTCTGTTCCAAAGATTTTTTAAAAGTCACGATTCTCACAAATGCAGCTCTAAATTTTACCTCCTCAAGACAATGCGTCTGTGCCATCGGCCAACCAGCTCCTGCAAACCCAATTATCTAAAAACTAACCACAGAGATAATAGCTCAGATTTTTTTTAAATGGTTCAAACAGAGAGTTGGAAGTGTATTTACCCAAACTGTATCACTACAATAATAACTATAAATAACTAATAATAATAACTAATAAAAAAAAAACAAATATGACGCCAAATATATCTTTTTTTTTTTTTTAACAAAGCTCTGACTCTGTGCTGTGTTGGTCCAGTGTTACTCATTATAAAAAGTCATACAAATTTGAAAGAAAAGGATTTGGTTATTTTAAAAATTGAGATTCTGTTGCAAAGTCACGATTCTCACAAATCCAGCTCTAAATTTTACCTTCTCGAGACAATGCGTCTGTGCCATCGGCCAACCAGCTCCTGCAAACCCATCAGTCTAACAATAAGAGGGTTTCAGTCACGTCTCGCAACGATCCAGTTTGTAGAGCAACTTCGTCGGGCAACTACATGAAAGTCTGTATATTTCTGCTGGATAAATGGAGACAGACGTTTACAGCTGCCGTACTGGACGCACAACACAAACTCTTTCCGCAAAAGGTCAAAGCCATTACAACAATACGTGTCAAACATGGCACCAGAACCAAACCGTTGTGCCCGTGTTGGCTCAAAGTTACATCAGCTGCTCAGATTCGGCCTCCACCGTGTGTCGTTCCATCGTAGTTGCCAAAACAGCACAGTTTGAAAAGGTTTTGCAAAGACGTTTGGGTCTGGAACCACATCCTGTCTTCCCGATTTCAGAAAAGTGTGATTCACAGTTTAGGCGATTAACCAAGAAGCACATGGTTCATTTGTGTCGAAACAAACATGGCGGTTTATGATTAAAAGTAAAGAAATGACAAAAAGGACTGAGAAACATTTGGGATTTCTGCAGAATCAAAGAACTTAACTCTTACGTTTTTGATATAATAGAAATGAGAGATTTTCAATTCAATAATTCAATTCAATAATATTTATTTCATTCATTAAAACAAAACAAGTCAATGCAACATATCTGCAGACAGTATTACAGATTTGGTACAATTATGATAATATGGATTTATCCCAACAGGAGATTCCTACTGCACCGAGCCCGCTCTGCATAATATGCAGCGACCGGCTCTCGAATGAGGCAATGAAGTCCTCAAAACTGCTTCACCACTTGGAATGCAGCTCATATCATATTATTTTGTTGTATTTATCCACCGCACCTTAAACGCCGGTCCCTGAAAATATTGTCGGGGCAAAAAAAGTTGGGGGCTGCTGGTTTAGAGAATAAATCAGTTCCTCTTAGTTGAGATCTACTTTCTCTCTTTAGAAATCTATTTTGCAACTTCTCTGGTAATACTTTTTGATGGTTTTGAGAAGGCTACAGTATATTCCACCAATTCGTTAAATTTCAGCGTTTCTAATTTAAGATTTTGTAATGAATGATGCAAGAATAAGATGTCTTTTACATTTAAGAGAAACATGCTTTAAATTAGTGGCTGCATCTCAAGTTAGGATGTTACCTGTATTATATTCTTTGCTGAATTTGACTTTGTTTTTGCTTCTTTGCGCACTCTTCATATTCATATTCATTTCAGGAGACTTTCACTGTGAAACGGTTTGCTGCGCTGTCACAAAACAAAGGGCATCTACTTTGAGGAAGCTAAAATATATAAGAGATTTAGACTTATTTAACTTGCTTTTTCTTTGCTTTGCTGAGAGATACGTGTCTAGCTCCAGTGTGCACAAAGCAGTGTGTAGTGTGAGTGGCTTTGAATGGAGCGAATGGGTGTCTGTCTATGAAGAGAGTGAGTGAGCACAGCGAGACGCCGAGCAGATACCCTGTTATTATGCGCATTACGGCGAAATAAAGCCGCAAACTCTTGAGCAACACACGGGGGTGGTCTTTGCACTCGCAGTCTTAACAGCGGTGAAGTTCAGAACAGGGAGGTAAAAGTGTATTGTGTACTTTTCTCGTATCTGTTATTGCTTTGCCTGCAGAGTTTCGCAGTGTTAAATCTTTCTATCTTCGTGAAAACCAAATCGGGCCAAGTTGCAGGTCAGATCTGCGGAGAGGCGAGCCCGCTCACAGTATTAATGCTGTTTTTATAAGTAGCTCTATATCCATATATAACTGAATACATGTAAATGAGCTGTTTAATGTCATATTGTGGAAGACTCCAGGAAGAGCAGCGATATATCCCTAAAACAAGCAATAGACCCCCAACCAAAAAGCTACAAAGTGCATCTATAAACCACAAAGGACGAGTGGTTGCTAAACTTCTTGAGCTTTGGTGAAGAGGACAGTTCTTCTCTGTGTCCTCTGAGTTTGGTTAAGGGACAGTGACACTATCGGTTTAACAGCTACGTACTTCTGCACAATTAGCTTCATGTGGGTCAATGACATGACGTCTGTCCAATTGCAATTTCTTCAGTTAAAAAGGTTCAAATTTCATCATAATTCCCCACATACCTGTAGTACCTCTGACCTCCATGGAACCAAATCATTTTTTTCAGAAATCATGAGTTATTCTGCATGTGTTTTGTACTTAAAGTGTTAAAATGTCATGTGGTGCGACCGTCCGCCCTTAACTGCTGATTTTTAAACTTCTTTAAAATGACTCTAAATTGAATCAAATTTATTTTCTTTCTTTTTTGGTGTTTTGTAGTCCCACATGAAGTTTCAGCTTTCTTGAGTACATATTTCCCTCTTAATATACAAATAAATATTCTGTGAGTGGGTCCATTTGATATGATGTTTTCATGTTTTTAAATATCAGAATCATGTTCATATTACTCCAGTTAGATTAATATCCAATCCATGCTTTAAAAAAATAAAACAATTTTGCGGTTATTCTTGTTTGCTCCACATGACATTTAAGGTCGTGGCCAATACTTAAAAAAATAAAATACATAAAAATACATAAAAATACATAAAATACATAAAAGTACATTAAAAAAACCTCTAAAAATGTTTATATAAACGTCAAACGTAGATTTATGCACCTGACAGTGTAAATATTTGAAAAAGTCAAATAGAAATTGTTAAATTTGCCTGTTGAAAATCCTTATACATCACTGACCCATGTACAGTTTAATGCTTTGCTCAATGATCTGTGATGTTTTTCAGTCCCTGTGACACCATCTCATTCAGTTTTGTTTTATGTTTGACATTTTAGATACACATAGAAGACAACAAAATGTGTGAAGTAAAATATATGGAATTATATAACGAAAAAAGTTGAATAACTGCTCTATTTTATTACATTTTATATTCAAATCTGCAAATAAGCCGCCCTTTGCTAAATAATTCCATATATTTTGCTTATGTATGCACCACATGACATTGTTTAAGGTCGTAGCCAATTCATGTACATAAAAAACACTAAAAATGCTTAATATAAATGTCAAACATAGATGTTTGCAAACCTGATTTTGTAAAATTTGCCGGTTGAAAATCCTTGACCCATATATTTGATGTCTTCATGTAAAAAGCAGTAAACCAAAGCAAAATGTGTGAACGTGCGTCCAGAGTTTTGACTGGTAGCGCACACAGTTTGTTACGTAACAGAAAATGACTGGGCACGACGGTAGCGACTGCAGCTTCCCCAGCAGGGAGGGACTGTGAGGACAGAGGCTGCACACTTGGCTCTGGGTGTGGTGCGCACGGTGGTAGCGGTCGTATTGAGTGCGGCGAAACGTCAACCATTAAATGCGCAAAGTCTTTTCATTTGAGCCCGAAGATGAGCCCGATCCAAGCCCGCTGTGGTCGGCTGGTATAACAGGCCTCCCCTCTGGACGTGGGCGGGTGGTGAGGTTACACGTTCGCCCGCCGCAACTAAAAATATAAGATCAAGGAGCTCTTAGCTGACATCTTGGTCTGGTTAAACTAACGTACTGGAAAAATAAGATCTAAAAACAGCAAAATGAGCGCTCAGTGGGCTTTATATCACTGATCTAACAGCTTTCATTTGGATTAAGGGATTATAAGAAAGATGCAGTAATTAAATATTTCAAAGGCTGATGATGAAAATATAAGTTTTGTCGGATAAATGTTTTGCTTTTATAGATTAATTTAGCGAACATCCCTGAAGGGCATCTTTGGTGAAAATGTAGTCTAGAATTGCTAGTGTTTCTGCTTAATACGACTTAATATCTATAAACAGCTGTTGTGTTACTTTTCAACAGTGAGAAGCTTCATGTTGGTAATAATAAACGTACAGTATGTTTTTATACTGTTCTTTTTCAGATTGATCTAAGACATATCCTAATAAGGCAAATGTATCCTTAGAAAGTATCAGATTTTGTGACTCATTTAAAGAGGAGGTGTTTAATTGATTTTTTTAGTTTTCTATGACATTGTTTCGTCACAAACATGCTTGAGGAGGTTTTAAATGTCAGACATGTTTCAGGAATTTAGAGATCTTCCCCGGACCCTATTCAAACCTTCCTTACGATTAAGATTCTGCCCAATGCTCAGCCCCAAAGCCCAAGTCATCAACATATACCGTATTTTCCGGGCTATAAAGTGCACCGGATTATAAGGCGCAGTATCAAATAATATGTCAGTTGTGTCATTGTCCACACATAAGGAGCATCGGATTATAAGGCGCAATAAGAGAAACAAAATGCGTGTCGGATAAATCGAACTTTATTCAGGTCATTTACAATAACTCTCAGTTGTAGCTAACACAAGGCTGATGATGAAAATATAAGTTTTGTCGGATAAATGTTTTGCTTTTATAGATTAATTTAGCGAACATCCCTGAAGGGCATCTTTGGTGAAAATGTAGTCTAGAATTGCTAGTGTTTCTGCTTAATACGACTTAATATCTATAAACAGCTATTGTGTTACTTTTCAACAGTGAGAAGCTTCATGTTGGTAATAATAAACGTACAGTATGTTTTTATACTGTTCTTTTTCAGATTGATCTAAGACACATCCTAATAAGGCATATGTATCCCTAGAAAGTACCACATTTTGTTCATTTAAATACAGGGTATTCAAATGATTTTTTTAGTTTTCTATGACATTCTGCCCAATGCTCAGCCCCAAAATATAATAATAAATATAAAAACATGATACAAACTGTACACAACAAACCTGAAACGTCATGATTTTAGATGCACCTTACAGTCCCAAAAATACAGTATATAAAAACATGCTACAAACTGTACACCACAAACCTGAAACAATGTGCAGTGGTTTAATAAATGAGATGCTTGTTGATTAATATATTTCTTATGACTTATTTTCCATTTTTTTACTTACATTTATATCATTATGCCTTATGTGATTTGACACATATCTCTTGCTATCTTTTGTGTGACTTATTTTAGAATTTATTAGCGCTATTTATATTTTTACTCTCTTTTTTTATAATATATTGGGATGTGCAAGAATTTATTAGCGCTATTTATATTTTTAGTCTCTTTTTTAGTATATATTGTGTTGTGTGGGCTACTGTGTCCAAAAAATGTCCCTTGTGGATCAGTAAAGTAAATAAAAAGTGAAAAGTCTAAAGTGAAATTTACAAAACATGCAAATACGTTGTTTTCGGTGGATATAGCATTTTGAATAAAACGTAACATGGTGATCTAAACATGTTATTAGTAGTCGATATGTAGCATAGAAGTAAAGTCCAACTCTTTAATGTTGTGCTCTTGCAATTACATTGACTTTATTACATTGAATTATAAAGCAGTCCAGACAGTTAGTATACTCTTACTTGGGGAAAATAGTATCTAGAGTAATATTATTTTAACATAAAAGTACACTTGACTGCACTTTTTGGTTCTCTACTTTCTATTTCCCAAATGGTGTCACACTTTTACAGAGCCACTTCATATTTCATGTTGATCAGCTGCCGTCCCTCGCTGCTGCAGAGACCCTGGTGTACGGATCTAATCATTACCAGCAAATTTGGTTTGGTTAAATGTGTCTATTCCCAGAGTCTAATGGAATCAGTTTTTAATTAAAATAGCTCGGATGACATTTTCAGTCCATGATGCCAACAGAGAACCCTCCTGACAGCTGAAGTGTCGTACAATGTGAAGTCTACTCTCCGTGCAAAAATATGCTCCAACTTCTTCCTTAGTCTAGTAATGGTGTTTTTATTAAGATGAATGGGGAACAAATACTTATACAAGGTTGGGTTAATATGCGTTTTTTTTTATCCTATGTTATGAATTAATATTTTACTGTTAAACTTTCAAGTCAGTTTTGTAAGTCGGTTTATTTTCTCCATACGCATTGAGTTGTGGGTTGTGTTTTGTTTCATTTACATGTTTAACACACAAATTTTGCTTGCTAGAGTCAGTTTTGTGCAAAGTAGAACCTCTAATGCAGAGAATGTGGGTGTAGGAGTGTCCTGCCCAAGGAAACAACAATAGTATACATTGCTTCTAGTAGGAATGAAACTGCAAAACGCCATAGATTGATATTTGCGCCCTGCAGTTTAGTACAAACGCCAATGCCAGTGCCGACCTTGTAAGGGACCCCTACCCGATTACTGTCACAAAATACCCTAACTGTATTTATTTAATCTATCTCTTACAATAAATCAAGTTGCATATGGATGTACTTATTATAAACTTATTTCTATCTCATGGTAATCAAGTTCTGCAAACACGGACATTCTCAAAATAAACCATCCACCGTCTGTCGAGGCACCAAACTCAGGCAGAAAATCCAGCCTATTTTTAGTGTCCTTGCTGAAATTTCTAATCACCTCTCGGACTCCTGCATGCATAATAAATACACTATTGTCAAGTCCCATTCCCTAGGCTGAGGCTGCAGGTGTGACGGGGACTGAGGTGTGAGGGGACAGTGACCTGGGTGACCACCATGTTGGAGACTTTACCTTCTGTACCGACGTCCAATTGTTTGGCAAAGAGGTTTTTCTTCAGTCTTGACACATCCCATGTTAATTAGAGCTAAGCTTATGGGCTCATCTAAAGCATCCCCGTCATGAGATATAAGATCTGCACTTTTGATTTCCTCTGATCCTGAATATACTTCTCCAGTTCTGTTGAATCTCCTCATATTCAGATTGGTGTGATTGACAGCTGGATTAACCACATGGACCGTCCTTATCAAAACAAATATGGCTGTTAATGAAGAAAAAACAAAAACAAAAATATGGTGGATTTCTGCTCTGTTTGTCTGAAGTGAGAGAAATGTTATTTTGCTCTATATGATGAGTGACCAATGAGCTCTTTCGTCTTACTGAAAATAAACAAACTGGACGGGTGTGTTTGAACCTGGATCAAGGCACGACAGAGGGGGTGGGGACCAGGGTGGATATCTAGACGGCCAAGCAGCCCTTTTGATGCTAAATGTTTGTAAAATCTTTTTACACCATGATTGAAGAACATGTTTTATAATGAACAAGAGCAATCTGATATCTGCCAAGGGATGACGAGATCTGGATCCGGATCATTATCAAAATTTTACAGAGTCGTCCCTGCACCAAGATCTACCTCTGGTGACAATTTCATGAAGATCCAGCCAGTAGTTTCTGAGAAATCTCACTAAGATTGTATATCTAGATCCAGATTCCAGGTCCGGATTCGGATCATCACCAAAAATTTAATGGAGTCGGGCCAAGATCTACTAAATTCAAGAAGATCTGTCCAGTATTTTCCAAGAAATTCTGTCCACAGACAAATAAATAGATAAATAAATAAATAAACCGACTCGATCGCATAATCTCCTTGGCGGAGATAAATATAGCCACATTCATTTATTCCATGGGCTGACCATGGTAGAGCCTGTGGTTTACCAAGTTTCCATATAGTTCTGTTTCACCAAAATGTACGTGCTATAAATATAAAATTACAATATTTACTTGCTGCAGCCTTCTTTGGAAATTAGATTGATAATATAATTTATTTTCGATGGCATACTATTCTTACCTTTCTTTCCTGGCACAGTTAAGACTAGAGTAATAACAGTGTCTTGCCCAGGAGCATAACAGCAAGGGTCAAACCTACACTTTTCTTAGAACATCACCATATTTTACCACCAATAAAAAAGCATAGAACGAAACTTGGCATTAGTTTTGGGTCACATCAACTTGTCAATCGCTCAGACTAGAATCCACTTTATACTCCAGGAAACATGACTCTCCTCCTACTTACGCTGCATCTCCTTCTCAGAGCATCAAAGCTGACATGGCATCGCTGTCTGCCCCAACATGGGTAACAGCAGGTTCCTGTCAGTTACATCAGCCTCTCTGTGGGTGATTCACATTCGCCAAAGCACGTCAGAGGGGAGAGAGAGAGCTACTTACGTCAGACTCTGATTGGCTGCAAACTCCGCCACCGTTTAACCCTCTGTGAGGCCGTCAGAGCGTCAGGCGTCTGTGAGGAGTTAGCGACGCTCGTGTGAGGAGATGAGCCATGATGGGAGAGGGGAAGGAGCAGGTGTCGCCGAGGGGAGAGAAGTGGAGAATCTGCCATAGTCAGAATGAAAGAAAATTGTGGTTCGGAAATTTTGAAAATGAACGGATGACCTATTTTCTTTATTCAAATGTTTTATTTTGGGGCTGTGGTGAGTCAGATGGAGGAGTTTTAGTCTTGTATTTGCTCATCCCTGCTCCAATCAGTGCAATATCATGTGGTGTCCATGTGGCGGAGGCTGGAAGCCACGTCTCCCTGTATTAAAACCCACGGCTGCTGCAACTACAGCATAGCAATGTGTCCAAAAAGTAGTATATAAAAAATATTCTTATAAAAATACTTGATATTATAATTGTGATCATTACATTTTGCACTGGCAGGAATTATTTTTTTTATTTTGTTTATTTTCATTTTGACCAAAAGTATTAGTTTTCCTCGAGGTTTCTGTATTCAAAGTCTGGAATTCAGAAGTAATGAGCAAGAGAAGTCTTCTGAGGTTGCTCAACAATCTGATACACTCGGTTTTAACCGTAAAAATAGCTTTTCAGCCAGAGTCAAAGTGAGTGATTGCAGAAAAGATCAAAATGTGTGTTTTAAACCCAGAAAGTAAAAATGTCTGCAGGGATTAGAAGCAGTGAAGAGACGGATATGTGAGGGTTTGACTGCTGTGGTGGAGACTGGTCTGACGTGGGTTGTGGCTTATAGCTAAAACATAAAGGAAAAGGAGGGAGACAGGGTGTTTACGTGAATGTCTCCAAATTATTTGTTGTAAATAATTTGACTTTTTAGATCTCCTGAACAAGCCAGTATTTTGTTTTGGGTGATCTTGTTACGGCCCCAGGCCTCCAGTTTGGATTTTGTGTGTTTTGCTGTGTTTTGCTGACCAGTTAGTTCCTGCTGTGAGAGCCGTGGTCCCTGATTGGTGGAGCATCTCTTCACCTGGCCCCGCCTCCAGCCTCGTCCCCCTATTTAAGAAGATCACAGCACCTGTTCAAGGCTGCTGACCTTTGTGGCCAGTGCCAATGTGTCTCGTGTCAGTCACTGTTTGTATTTGTATTTGTACTTGTACGTGACTTCTGTGTGGTTGAGACACTCCGTTTTGTTTAGTTCGTTCTGTTTTGTGCCTTTTGACTCGATTCTGTTTGTGGGTTTGTGGTTTTTCTTTGGGACACTCGTGGTTTTGGTTTATTTTTGTGTCCCTTAGTTAATCACTCGTTTTTGTGAATTCACGTGACCCGTTTTTAGCACAAAACTTGTTATGTTGTTTCTTAACTTGGTTTATTTTTAGTACATATTTTGCCATGTTTTGTTAAGTGAAACCTTTTACATCCCTGTTAATTAAACATTACTTATTTATTCCATTTTCCACCTTGGTGTTTTTTGTTACTTCCCACCCCCTAGAGCTGAGTCGTAACAGACCTATTGCCTAAAGAGTACACGGCTCTTATCGGTTTCTCTGGTTTTAAGACAGTATCAGTATCAACATCATCCATAATAAAAACCCATATCTCTAATATCCACACAATGTTATTTCAAAGCGTTTGTATCAATAATGAGCTACCAGACATTTGTAGACAGCAGCGTATAGTCATTTAAAACTCGTCTTCAACAGCCGCCGTGCAGCCAAGCCTCAAGGGGATCGATTGGGCTATGAATGATAATCACTTGTAATTACCTCAGCGCTCAGGTTCACTCGTCAAATGTGTGTCTTTAAAATGGCTCTCCTCTTTTCAAAGTATGTGCAAAAAAAAAAAAAAACACAGTCTGGAGTCACTAAATAAGTCCATAAAGATGCTATTCAGAATGTGTGAATAGGAGCCGCCATCAGGGAGTAAGGTACAGCGCTCTGGTCTTGTCTGTAAAATGGCTTCTAAGAAATGTGCACTTTCTGCAACATCTGCTGTCTCTAAGTACATAAGAATAGAGGTCAGTCAGAGGGGAGTGAACTGTGGACAATGGGGTGAGTCCACTCTGTTTAGATGTCTATGCAAGTGGATGAAATTGAATTGCATTTAGCTTTATCCTTTTTTTTTAAGAGGTTTAGAGGCGTCACATTCGATTTTCATTTATTTATTACTCTTTTTTGAGACCGTAAAGATCAGTCTAAACAAGTATTGTGGATATCGATGTAGTAAAGTATGGGATACATCAGAACCCTTTTTATATGGATTGGATCTAGCATGGACAATTAAGAGATTTTGAAATGGTAAAGGGTCAATTTTTTTCCACATTCAAAGCGCTTTACATCAAGGAACTCATTCATAAGCACGTTCATTTTGCTCAAGGATACGACAAGTTCATTTGGATTCAAACGGCAAACCTTTCAATCAGTGGACAAACCAGCTAAGCCACTGTCACACAATAATACTATCATAATAATTACTACCTCAGTCATTCATTTTCCCCAAGTAAACCTTCCTTTTTATTTTACAGAAGGTTTATGGCTATATATTTGTCTGTGTAATCCCTCTTTTGTCCTGCTGTTATCTTCAACTAACCCAATACTGCAACTTGATCTAAGCTACAGTATCATTACATTTAAAAGCAGCACTGGGCAATTATTTTTTTCCATGGGGTCACATGAGAAACAGAAAATATTGTGAAATGCTTAACTCAATCCTGCATAATATTAATTGTATTTCTTGCATAAAAAGAGTGAGACCAGTAAGAGTGTATGTTATCACTATAAGCAATGAAAAAGTGATGTTGCCTTACAAAAGATGTCATTAAAAACGCCTCTAAAATAAAAGCCATGCAGCTTTAGTCTATGCATGAGGTAAAATTATAAAATATGTTCATTTTGTGATTCCAAATGATCTTAAAGGGACGGGTCACAGTCAACCACAGCGACATATGTGGAGCTGGACAATACCCACTGCTTTAAAGGCTCATTTTTGCTCAACATTCTAGACGCACACGGACACACACTGGGGCTTCTGGTATGTATTCTGGTCCATCACTACAAAACATGTGGAACCTGAGAAACAGAGGTGTACATGAACAAACCGCTGAGGACAGTAGTGGAAAAAAGTGGAAACTAGAACTAGCTGCAAAATAAATACATGTGTCTCTCACCTCATTTTTGAATCTACAAAATGAATCTGCTGCTCTATTTTGGCAGTTTTGATCAATTCTCAAACTCTTTTCTCTTCTTTTGCGCCCTCTAGTGATGGTTTAAGAGAACATTTGACAGTATAATAATGACAGTTGCTATGCTTAGAACACAATGATCTCTTTACCTACCTAAGTGGAGTATAAACTAGCCTTAAGCCTCACAATCTTTTACACCTAAGATAATAACAAGTAATAATATCATTGTGTTACCTTTCTAGACACCTAGTTCGTGCATGTGTGAGTACCTCCATTGTTCGGGTACACTCTGCGTCTCTTAAGAAGTGCACCTGCCCACACTCTGCTTATTACGGTCTAGACTCCTCCACGATGGCGACCGCTATAGCGCCGATACATTAGTCCAACGTTCAAATGCACGCTGTTGTACTGCCAGGCCCAACAATACATTTGATGCAATTAAAAAGCTCTCACCGTTAATTGCATAATATTAGTGCATTGTCCTTCTGCTGGAAACACCGAGGATTATTGTGGGTCTGCGTTATTAGTTCCACTTGTGCTTCTCAGACAAGACAGACTGTCAGCGGCGTCGGTTCACTGTGCGCAGTTTCATGCCTAGTTGGAAACAGTTGGAGTTGAGAATTACAGCTCCACGAACTCCCCCAAAAACTTTCTTAGATGACATTGACTTCCTATAAATATGCACGTTATATAAAGTTTGATAATGCATGTGAGGAAATAGAGGAGAAACTGTTAGAAGCGGTGTAAATTGCATGTGGGGTTGCTAATTAAAAGATTCTCACCTCCCCGAGTCACTTCTGTGTTCATGCACCATTAGCTCTGGGAGAGGTGTGCTGCAAAGGGAGATAAGCTTACCAAGTTGGAATCTCTTTTAATAATTTTCTCCCAAGACAAAATGTTCTGTCATGCTTTCAAATGTAATTTTAGGAATACCAGCAACCAGTTTGTCACTTTTGAAAGTTAGGACTTAACTACATGACTTCAGGTTGTACATTAAGAGTGATTTGTATGTGTCTCGTTTGAGTCGTGTGGCAGGATAAGGTTTATGTCAGAAACAATTTGTGAAGGCAACAGCTTTCCTGACAAGCCAGAACCAGGCACTTTGACAACTTATATCCTGTCCAACCTGATTCAGAGGGTATGATTGACAAGCAGATTGACCAGTCAGACAAACAAATACGACAGTTTGCACGTTAAAAAAAGAGAAAAAAAACGACATAAAGGACCGAGAAACAGCATGGATTTTTACAGTTTTGACAATTGCAGCTCTATTCACGACTATTATTACTGCTACGATTTATTGAATAGAAGAAGTTACATATTTCTGACTGAATTATGAGAATTTTCAAGATTTGAGAGACACGTGCTACAAATATGCAGCTACGGTTTGATCGTCTCACATTAGCACGAAGGATTTTCACCCTCTATTTCCTAGTTCCAGTTCCTTCCAGTCAGGCCGTGTCAAAATGCAATGCGAAAGACCAAAATACTGTACTGCAAACTTATCTAATGCCAGACTGATATGTGTACTACCCATCAATCCAGAACGGGTTTTGCTGACAGCGGTCGGAAAAAAGTTGGGACGTCATTTCAGATTCTTCACAAAGCGCCACAACAGCAGAAAAAGCACAGAAATCAAACTTTCGTTAAATCCAGTTGATCCACCTATTGGCACCACTGTGTTTGCTTTGGTTTGTTGGGCGCGTCACCTTGGGCTTATGCCATAACCAAAATGCTGCTCTGTCATTGGCCTGGGGTTATTTTAGATTTGAAATAGAACATCATTTGTATATTTTCTTTATTTTATTGAAGTAAGTTATTTGAATTTAGTCACTTGAACCAGGCTTCATACAGTTAAAGGTCCCATATTACACAAAATTGACTATTTAAGACATGTTATAAAGCTGTTACCGCCTCAAAAGCATAACAGGAGTCGTGTTTTGTTTCATTTATATTTGAGTGATCATTTATTATTAGCAAAAGCTCGAAATGCTCTATTCCACCTTGTGATGTAGTGTTCGTTTTTAAGTTAACACAACCTTTTATCTTTTGTTCTGCAGAAATGCACATTACCACCTGACAGTACAAGGTAAAACAGTCTTTTTTTTGTTTGAGAGAAAGAACTGGATTAGCAAAAGCTCGAAATGCTCTATTCCACCTTGTGATGTAGTGTTCGTTTTTAAGTTAACACAACCTTTTATCTTTTGTTCTGCAGAGATGCACATTACCACCTGACAGTGGTAATGTCAGCTGGTAATGTTTTTGTTTGAGAGAAAGAACTGAGCCTAAATTTGCAGGATTTTTGCATTAAACATGTGTCAAAGAAACAAAACAACTCCAGGTATGTTTGTGATGAGGGAAAAAAACATCATTATACCATGGATCAACAAACAGCGTAATATAGACCCCTTAAATTCTTAATAACAATATTTTCTTTTGACCCTGCAGCAGCATTTTGGGTTTGATTAATGGATACTTCAGATGCTACAAAGAATGAGTAAGTAAAATAAAAGGCCTGCTTGATGTAAAAAAAAGAAATTAAAAGTACATTGCCCAGAGTCAGGACTAAAACCTGGAACATTTCTTCTTAAACTTGTGAGACAGGCCTTTGCTTTGTTTAAATCCAGGCTCAAAATGGTGTCTGAAAGCTTTTTATTCCACACTCTTCTCTCATTTAATGTCTCGTTCTCTCTTTTCTTAATTTTACGATGATGATTTAAGTTTTGATTTGTTTGTATTGTAATTTTAACGTATTTTTATTCTGTAAAGCACATTGTACAAACTGTGCTATACAAATGAACTTGCTTTGCCTTACAGACTTTGGAGGTGTTAGTGCACAAGGACACAACAACAGCGTACATTTGTCACAAGTGAATTCGAGCCACCAACTTCGTGTCAGTAAGTACAGTAAACCCTCTTCCAGCTTTGCTACTGTTGCACATAACAAAAAGAAACTGGCTAAATCTATATTGTACAAATACAGCTGTTTTCAATAGCCTTTCCCCCTCTGTTTCTAACATATCCTGACTCTGTTTTATGACCACAGATGTCCAGTATCACACCAGAGCTGAAAACCATCCAAACAAAAGCAAACATGGGGTCGGAGAAGTAAGGAGGTACAACACGCCATCTGGATACCATACACCCGAGCTATAATGGAAAGAAATCCATTTATAGTTGGCTCAAATACGTTCTAAATATGTTTAAAGGGCTAATTTTTAGGCTATTTTCTCATTTGTTAAGGTTTCTTCATCAAAAACATACCTGAAGTTGTGTTTTGTTTCATATTTAGTGCATATTTAGTGAAAAACACCACCCAGTGATGTCATGTGGTAATACAGGAAGTGCTCCACTGTGTTTTTAAACTCCATACACCTTCACAAGAACGATTTGGATAAATTCATGCAATTGCCAAACGCTACTGAAATTTAAAGGCTAACTATTAACCTGAAAATTAGCTCTAGAGATAAAGGATTACTATGGAAGATCATTTGTTCCATCAGATTTTGAATTTTAAACACCACTGAATTTCTCACTTTGAATTTTTTAAATCTGAAAAAAGTGTTTGAATTATTTTTATTCTGAGTTTTAGCTGCTGAAATTTTAAGTGCACTTTTTCAATATGTTTCAAATTCAAAATAAAAATAAAAATGTCACCTTTAGATATTCACTGTGTATTTCCAAGCCCTGAAATTCAACAGTTAAAATTCAAAGTTTAAAATTCGCTATGAAAAATTTTGCAGCAAAGATCCAAGATGTCAAGGCAGAAGCAATCGATCCAGAGTGAAAGAGGAGGATCGAGGCTGTTTCCTATTGGTCGTTCTCATCTGTGGGCGGGGTTTGAGGTTTGGATGAGGCTAATTCTGACCAATCAGATCGCTTCATTGCACCATTTCCTGTTTGTTACTAAATTAGATCAGATCACTCTGGATCGATTGCTTCTGCCTTGGCGTCTTGGATCTTTCCTGCAAATTTTTTTACTGCAAATTTTACACTCTGAATTTTTTGAACATTTTGACCGCTGAATTTGAGGATTCAAAAATATCGAAAATAAAAGTGAAATTTTAATTTTGAATTTGAAACACTTTGAAAATGTACATGTGAAATTTCAGCAATTAAAATTCAGTATAAAAATAATTCAAATGTGTTTTTTCAGAGTTACAAAAATACAGAGGGAGAAATTCAACGGCGTTTAAAATTCAAAATCTGATGAAACAAATTATCTTCCATAATTACTCAAACACGTGTGAATGAAACAAAAAAGAGCAATAAAAAACTAACTCAAATTGTCCAGAAACAGATGAGAGTCGTATGAAAACAACTGCATAGTTCATAGATCAGAGACAGGTCCTTTTAAATCAAGTTTTTGTCTGCTAAAAGTGAATTTTGAGTGCTTTGAAATCCATGCCCTCAAATTCTGAACTTTACCGTCAGCGGTGCTATCTTTGTATTCAGTAAGCTGTTATTTGAGACGGACTCCCAGGCTTTTATTTTGAGTTGGCAGATGTGGAGAGTGCCGGGTCTGTTCGGAGATAAAAATCTGATCTGCTGTAGACGAAACAAACACAGTGGCAGAAAAAAGCTGGCTGCAAAAGGGGAAGAAGAGTTACTAATGAGTGGATACTGTCGGGTTATGAGGCTTACCCAGCATTACAGAAGTCTAATAAGCTTCTAAGCACGGTTCATATTGGTGTTAAGTAGCTGAAATTCTCATACAAGCTGAGCGACAGTACTATTGTTAGAATTTTATTGCACTGGGACACTTCTGGCTCCTTTGACTAAGGCTCTGTTGTTCTTGTAGGTAAATAAATTCCTATTCTTAACATGGAATTCGGCTCCAATTTCGCTCCCATAACTGCTGGCCTCGGTGAGCTTCATTAGACTGGAGCTGAATGCAATAGGTGTCACACTTCTTTATACAGTCTATTGTTGGGACCTATAGTTGGCTATGCTAGGCTGCAGGTTTAATGCACATAATTAAAGTAAAGAAATAATGGACATTCTGAACATTTTTATAAAAGTGTCACACATTCTGCAAGTTACAGATCCGTGCAAAAGGCAAAACATTATTTTCATCGAACAGAAATAAAGTAATTGCAAATAGTCAAGTGGCTAAAAACATTAAAAACAGATTATTATATTGGTTATAGTGCTTTATCTGATTTTATCTGATTTAGGAAAAACTCGCTCACCGACTACAGTCTTCTTAAGTATTGCAGTGGAATATGTGGCCCTGAATTGGATGGAAAACTGTTCAGGTTTAGTACCAATAGTTGAGAGGATCTTTTACACCCACTTCATCCTCGTAAAGACATAAATGGCCAAAAATGGTTTTACCTTTAAAAATCACACCACACACCTTTGGGACATTCAGACAATGGCCTTTCAACTGGATATGTGGCCAAGATATAATAATAGTTTGTTATGACAGATGTAGCAATTCCCAGTTATAGCATCACTAAGATGAACGTAGACATTAGTCACTGGAGACGAGCTAAAATGGGATCCAAAGATGATGTGGAAAGTGAGGTCAAGAAGGGTGACAATACACTACTGCACTCACAGAAATATTAAGGGGACCAATGCATATAAAGAATAAAACGATACTTAAACACAAATTGTACTGTTTTGTGCATAGACCTTGAACTATGACTGCGGCGGTGTGCACGGTGTGTCGATGAAGGTCTATGAAACACCTTGGAATGTTACAAAGTGCTGCTTAAAGGTCTGGCAGAAATATACAAAGTTCTGAGTTTGAGTTTTGCATGTAAATACAGGTTTGTCACAATATTTAACTTAGCTGTTGCATATTTAAATGTGGCAATAATGATATTGTTGTATAAAAAGTCAGTTACACTTTGGATTGTTCTCTGCACCTGTAAACAGATGTTTGCTGTCTGCTCTTACAGTATTTCCAAGCTGCAGAAGTCAGACTCTGCAGCAGCTTGGACAAAATCCAGAGACCTCCAGAAAGAGGTCCAGATCCAGCTCTGGCAGGAGACCCAGCTAGGAGGTCCCCTGTCCCCAGAAGGAGGAACTGTGTGTGGGGAGCAGGAAGAGGCAGAACAGCTGTGGTTCCCACGAAGCTAAGAGTCCAGCAGCAGCAACACAGCGCAGCGCTTCCTGTACTACCACATGACATCAAGATGGAACAGAGGAGTTTATCATGTGGGGTGGTCACAGGCGTAGCCACCACAGTGTGGCAGCTGGGCCTGGTCTGCTGTGTTGCACAATGAGAAGCCATACCACAATGAAGAAGACATTAAATCCTAATACAAGCCCCCGATCCGGGATGAACTGTCAGGTGGTATGTGTCAGCCGTTTTGTTACAGAGGTTATGGCTGTATACTTCATAACTCCTCATTTTAGTCAGGCAGGCAGAGGCAGCTCGAGGGCCTTTAACGTGGTATCATGTTTCCTATAGTAACATGGCAAAATTGTTGCTTTAAGTCTTGCTGGTGGCTTCAGTTTATCCTGCTTATGCCTGTGTCTGTGACAAAAATATAAGACAGATTCAAAAATTGAAGAGAAGACATTAAAGCTCCACAATTACACTCCTGTGTCCGGTATCTCCAATAGTCACGCTCATGTGATATACAATACATCTAATTATAAACTTTGTTCTCTGTTTTTAGAATCCAAAGACTTACTACACAAACAGATGGAAAAAAACTGGGTCAGATGGATACCCATAAAAAAAATCAGATGGCAACCCTGGATAAGTGAGGAACAGACCGAGGGAGGGACCCACAGAGAGACCTCCAATCCCTACCAAGGACAGAGGACAGAGGGATGGAAGGAGTGAGGAAGGACAGAGGACAGAGGGAGTGAGGGAGGGGCTCCAGGACTCAGAGGTAAGATGAGGTTATCTTGGAGATGAGGTGTTTGTGGGAGTGGCCAGATGTTCAGTGTCACACACACAGGTCAGCCCTATTACAAACACCTGGACCGAGTTGTGCGCTGACAATGTGTTGCTTTGTTTCATCAGTAGTGCGTTTAAACTAGTAGAAAAACAGAATGACTCAGACCAACCCAGACGAGTCCCCTGTGACGCCCTCTCAGCTCACGTCCTGTGTGGTCAGTGCGATGTGCAAGCAGTGAGGATGTTGAACTGACCGGAGGCAGGGCTCAGGGGTCTGAATGGGGGCGTGGTTGTGTACTTGACCTGCAAATGTTTTTACTGTTTATGTTTGCTTTTTATAATCATGCTATTTAGTGTATTTTCCAGATGTAGGCATTTGGAAAACACACTACAAACAGCAGATAGGTCCCCTTAAGAGTACTTCAATACTTTTTTTTCATTTAGGCCTTTGTTCTCTGGAAAACGACACCAAACTTCATACCTTACAGTGGGGAAGGAGGCCTCACAAATTGGGCGGCTTTGATACTTACTTTCAAAATTCCAAACATAGAACTTGGCTCCAAATTGGCCCCTATCACTGCTGGCCTCGTGAGCTTCATTTGACTGGAGCCTAAAGTTATAAGTCCACTTCTTTATACTGTCTTCGGTCTGAGCCCAGATGTAGATTTGCTTTGGCTCCGATGTTGTCCTGGTTTAGTCCTCGTCTAGTCATATTTAGTTGTGGGTTTATTCTTAGTTTCAGTTTCGTCCCATTTTTAATGTGGTGTTTATGCAAGTGTGAACGCACCAAAATACAACTAAAAATGTCTTATATCTACTACTCTCCATACAAAATTGGTGAATAACTTAAATAAATGTGTGCAAATTAAAGGCGGGTATTTACTTTTGTTGGACAACTCCCATGTTTCCAAAACCACAAACTCCAAAACAAAAAAACGCAAAAACACACATTTTTTCCAGCAGTTATTATTTTCAATTTTTCCACGGATTGACAAGTTGCAATGCCACACTATTCTAAATGCAGAAGCATATATTCAAGGTGCAAACGCAGCAACAATCTGACAACACTTTCTCCAACACCTGTACAGCAACACATGAAACAAGACACGGAACTCGACATCACTGTTTTCTGCTGGAACAAAAAGATGGGGGTGAGATTTTGGTGCAAACTTGCTGTTGCTTTTAGCTTGTAAGTGCCAGGATAAATTAGCTCCTTTCCGAGGCAGGCCAAGCTGTGCGTCTGGCAGTACAGTCTCGGTCCCGGAAAGTCCGCACAGCAAGATACTCTGTTTTATATTTTCCCCCTGCCAAAAACATGTCTGTAAGTTGCGCATGAGTTGTTCGAGTATCCACTTGAAAAATCGTCTTGTTGGCCTACTTATGTCCGTTTGGCCCTTAAAAGCAGCTTGTTTTCTTTATGTAGTGTTTGGAGATAGTTGCCAAAGAATAAACATTTACCCAGGACTCATAGTGAGAGTTTAAGAAAGCCTTTTCTAACAATACGTAACGTGCGAGGGTGTTATGTAGGTCAGACAGCTTTTGGTGAATATTTTATGAAAGATTGTGTTGGGACAAGACATATCGCTAAAAATGTAACAATAAGTGTAAAACTGTGATATAGTTTGGTCAAAAGTCTCTCAATAATATCATTTGCCTTCACAATATATCGAACCAAGTGTCTTTGCTTAAATTCATTGTTATGGTAAAACAATAGCTAAAAGAAACAGGAAACTACATAGACCATGATCCTTTGCTCTGTTTAAGTCCAATTTACTCAATGACAAAACTTACTAACAGTTTTAAATCTTTGGTTTATGACAGAGCAAAAGGCTTTTCAAAGCATGTTTAAAGTAAAAAGTAATATATTCACAATTGTGTTAACCTCTATAAAATATCCCACTAAATATCATATATTCATATTGTGAAAATATCGTATTGAGAAATGTGGATATCATCACATCCCTACAAATGGCTCAGGGCAGGTGATGGTGTCAGTGGTGCCTGGTGATACAGGAACATTATACTGGGGGAGGTGTGAAGGACGTGGGGGGTGGTAAAAAAAAAAAAAAAAAAAAAAGTAACTTTAGTACATATTTTGCATCTATAATGAGTCATAGAAGTTATGAATTCAGACTTGTACAACTTGACTCTTATCATATAGTTTAAAAATAGCACAAAAAATCCTGGTAATACAAAGAAAAAGTGCACATGATAAATAAGGATCCTGCCATAAATATTTCAGCGCTCATATATTCAACGATAAGTCGATTTAATAATTACCATGACAGGTCTCATATAGCCTGAAAATTCAACAAAAAGGTTAGAGTGACTAACTGAAAACCGATGGCTAACACCAGCTAGCAAGCCTTAAGTTAACTTGGCAAACCACACAATGCCACGTGTGCAATCCTTTGTACAGTTGTTTTAAATGTAATGTGTAATTTGTAATTATGTAATCTCAGAGCGATTACATAAAATCTACCTTGAAAAAAATCCTAAACCCTCTAAAGTCAATGATAATTCAAGTAACAAGACAACATTGTTAAACTACGTCTCATGAAGGTATTAAGACCAGAAGGAAGGAAGGAACAGTGAGAATGGACAGTGAGGTGAAACATTTTCTAATCTTTTATCATGAAAATATCCCAGTTTCTGTGAATTTTGGGCTGGGCTGATGTGTCTGACATGTTCTCTGAACAAACCCCCAAACACGACAGCCACAAAAGTTTTGTAAGGCCTAAACACAGTCATTAAAACTGAATGGGGAGGACCACACTGCCCATGCCAGGAGTGTGTAGATGTTTTTTTTTATATATAATTTATGCTTGATGCGCGTATAGGTGTGTATCCCCATGAAATTGCATAGAATTCAAGCATTTGTTCTTGATTCTGTGCACTTATCATCAGCACAAGGTGTTCTTGAGCTTTCCCACTGACAAACCCAGAGCCAGTACAGTGCAGATGTGTAAACACCGACACGTGCAGAGTGTTTACAGCCTCAGCACAGACCAGAGTAACCGACCATCGCTCCACACTGTGTGCACACCCGTCATGAGGGTATGAGAGTCACTCGCTTACTTTATACTTGAAAGTATCTTAAAACCGTACAAATTCACACAGTGTAAAAGTAGTATAGTTTCATATTTGAGGGAAGATGTAGTGAAAGTGTTGCCAATGGTCAAGACGTGATACATCAAAAGTTTGAAACATGCTGTGGAAACACTGGACGAACCTAAATGTACAAGCCCCAGACTCTGCATGTAAACCCAGTGTCCCTGATGCCGAGGCCTAGGCTTTAATCTGATTATTAAACTTCTGAAAAATAATATGAATAAAACAAAAGAAAAAAAACCTAAAAGTCTCCAGCTGTACCTCCCATACACCTATGATCATTATTCCACCATTTGGTCTCATTTAGACTTCTGTCCTTAGCTCCCCTTTGTACAGACAGGATTTTTGGGGCAGTGTTTAAGAATGGGTCAAATGCAACAGACAAATAAAGTCAACAAAAATAAACATAAACATGAATGAATAAAATTAGCGAGAAACAGCTGCTGTTTTGTAGAAGCGTAATTTCAAGTAGCACTTCCTCACCAAGTGTTAAATGAGACCAGAGCTTATGTACTGGCACCTTATAATTATGATATAACAGTATTATGCAAACACAACACTTTAACGTTTGGCCTGATTATGTGTTTGTTCAAAGACAAAAGCAGTACTCCCACGCTGCTTTCTCTCCATTAAACTAAGGCTTTGGACGCTCATTGATAACAGACTGAGGGTGTTGTACTGTTGTCATTAAACGTGTTGATTATTGTACTGTTTTTGTGCTGTTTCCTGTATTGATTGATGAATCACCTATAAATAATAACCATGCCTGAAGTTTACATCGATTAACTGTCCATCTAGAACCTCCTGACCTTGTCCCAGGTGCTGCAATGTTCATTACTTTTCTCCAGGACATGAAAGGCACATGGAATGGATTCACTTGCTTAAAAATTACCCAATTACACAAAGGTTCTCAGTTTTAATTGAAGATTAACAATAGAATGGTCCCTGGCATATTATGGAATAAAAAAAAAAAAATCATTCTCCAGATTTGAGAATTCAACTCCATCCCAAACAAATAGGCCAGGGCAGTCAAACCTTCTGGTAGAACGACCAATCATGCACCAAGTCCAACAATTAAGTCTCTTGTTACATTATTAATGAAGGTTTTTGCTTGGTTCAGGGCTGCTGGAAGTACTTTTTCACAGGGGGTGCTGTGAAAAAGTTTTTTTTAAACCCTCTCATTTATTTTCTATAATTCATTTTAAGCTGCAGCCCTAATCTAATGTAGGCCCACCTCCTGTGTGTTTAATTGAATACTCCGGGTTCAGGGTTGGGGCGGACATTCGGACACAGCCATTATCTTGTTGTGTTTGTGTTCGTTTAAAGACAGATTATACAGAGCTTTTATCCATGGAATAATGTTCTCACATCAACACGTCTTCTGACTTAATTTACTCTTGTTTCATTAATTCTGTTTACAAGGCAGTTCTGAGCTTCAGAAATTACTGTATCAGCAACTGACGGATTGTTACATGTCATGTTTATGGCAATGTTTATTCCCACTTCTCTTGGTAGAAAGAACTCCAGCTCTAAGTGCAACTGATCCAAAATCATGTTTGTTTCCAGTCATTATCAAGTTCTAAAACGCCAAAGCAAAGGTGTTTAAGACTGTATTTTTTCAAGTGCACATCACATGTTTGACTAACAGGTTCTGATGTTGTGTTGTTTAAAGACCAACAACATCATCTGTGTCCTTTAAGTCGACTTTACTCACTATGTAAACTGTGGCTGGTGGTCCGAGCAGACTGGGGCGCTCTGCTGCAGATTCCCAGTTTAAAACCTAATTACCAGTGTCAGTGGGAAATGGGCACGTTTGGCTCGACAGCACAGAGATAAGATTCGCGGGCTTCCACAAGGCTCCTGTGCACGAGAGCAATGCATTGTGGGAAGGCAGCACCTGTCAGTGGGGGCAGTGACAGCTTGTCTTGTTATACGGCCATGTGTGATCCCGCCCATTAGCAGGCTAATGACACAGTTGACTTGTTTGTCTGCAGGAGGCCAGGGAGCTAATGGAGGTGCAGGACTGGCAGAGACAGGACTGCCTTCGGATTAAAGATGTCACCTGACTAGTCCATAGTCGTCTCAGCTCTGTCCAATTATATTCCATCTATGCCCCTGCATCAGACACAGGAAGTCTCCAAGTACACCGGCCTAAGGAGGGATGTGACTTTTGAACTACAAATACTGTGAAATATGTTTGCCATATATTACATGTATTTGTCTACACTGTATACTTAATTACCATGCCCATGTAAAGGTTATATCACACAAAACTGACTCATGTGAACTTTTAGTTGTGCTTTGCTATTGTTACCTCCTCAAAAACAAAGCAAACAAGCAAAAATAGGAAATTCCAGCACCGAAATGATCCACATAATTCTAGTGAAGGTGCATGAAGTTTAATGAGAAAATGGAACAGAGTGTTTTCTGTTTGAGGCCCTGTCCACACGTACCCGTTAATCTGCTAAAACGCATATTTTTTCCTTCGATTTGGCCTATCATCCACACCACCCCGGAGTTTTTTTCACCTAAAACGAAACTTTTTTAAAACTCCGACCAAAGTGAAGATTTGGCCAAAACTCTGTTTTTGCGTTTGAGTGTGGACACGAATAACTGGCTTTTTGCGTTTTAAACGTCACTAATTGCGACAAAGCCTGTACGTCACATGTGCGCCCTTGTTTATGTTACACATTTGACAGCATGGATCGGCTGAGAACTCTGTTGCTTTTTTCTATAATGCAAGCGCTTTTTGGTTGTTTTATTTTACAACACCAACTCCTGCTTCTTGCGGAGGAGCAAAGAAGACTATCAGTGTTGAAAGTCTTAATTTTAACCCAGCTAAACGTACCTCCACCCCGAAAATATTTAATCCGTGAACGACCCCGCCGGAGATTTTGGGTTAGACCTGGACGCACTGTCAGTTGGTGGGAGAACTTCATGAAGCAAGTCGTCCTCCCGGATGAATGGAAAGAAAATTTCCGCATGTCCAGGTCATCGCTCATGTCTTTGTCCGAGTTACTTCGCCCTCTGGTTGGGCTACTACTGGTTGGGCATGTTTATAACCGCACTCAGGAGTGCATTTATGCGTTTCTGTGTGGATGTGATTTTTTTATAAAACGGATGTGTGTGGACGCGAACATTTTACAAAACGGAGGACAGCAGATATACGTTTGTAAAAATACCCGGCTACGTGTGTACATGGCCTGAGAAGTATTCAGCCTAAATATATAGGATTTGTTTTAAACGTGTGTGAATGAACGAAACAAAACTCTGGGGGAAATAGGTATAACATAGATCAGGAAAGAGAATAATATGAGCCTTTAACGGTCTGTGTGATTCAGATTCATGTTAGATATTGAATATTCCATGCTAAGTTGCTGTTTATGTTTGCATTTATATGATTTTCATTTCAATGTTTGGTTTGTAGGTGACATTTTCAGGACTTTAATTGCCACTCTGAAACCCACGCATTAACAAAGATTTGTGTATCCTTTTTGCATCAGTACAACTAATAATTTTCAATAACTGTGTGTTTCATGGATGTATTTACTCATATATATTGCTTCAACTCTATAAAGAGATGAAATGAGTGAAGAGTACACGTGCAGACTAATCGAGTACATCGAACTTGCACTGAGTGGCAAGTCCTCTCTTTCTATTATTGGTTCTTCAGTAGAGAACAAAATGCACTGTGAAGGCTGCTACGTTTCAGTCTCCAACAGACAAAATGGGATGTGAAGTTGCAGTGCCTAGTTGCCCTTGAGCAAGCCATTAGTGGGTAAATGGTCCAGTGGAGTGGCCTGGAGTCCTGCAGCACACAGCCTGTTGGACCTGCTGCTCCCTCCTGCCTCACAGAGACAGCCCTGTAAACACATCACTTCACAGCATGAGTGCACTTGTGCTACACGCCAGCAGATAACTGCTTTATTTTATTCTATGTATTTGTTTTTCAT
>JACN01131987.1:0-14451 GCA_000787155.1 Scartelaos histophorus | reverse complement strand
TACACTAGAAGAGCAGAGAGTTTGATATTTTCAGGTTATTTTTCGTTGCACCACATGACATTTTGTTAAGCTCGTAGCTAATTCATGTTCATAAAAAACACTAAAAATGCTTCATGTAAATGTCAAACACAGATTTACGCACCTGACATTGTAAATATTTGAAAAAGTTCAACAGAAACTACATTTTAAAATTTCCCTGTTGAAAATACTTTTACGTCATTAACCCGTATAATGTTTTTTTGCCACAGTCCAAGTGTATGGAGTTTGAAAACACAGTGGAGCACTTCCTGTGTTGTTACATGACATCAGAAGGTGGAACAGAGTGTTTTGGGAGTTTTTTCATTGTGGTTCACGGGTGCAGACTGGTCAATGTGCTCTTCTGCTCATTCAAATGAGTTTCTGGTTTCGATACTGGTTTTAGTATCGATTAGAATCAGATTTTCAATACAGTTTTTCTTCCCAAACGGCTTCTTAATGAGCCTAAAACTATCATTTATATTCACAACACGCATTATCTCGCCAAATTAAGTCAAAAACCGAATGATCAAAACCTGTTATATGCATTTTAGTCCAAAATCATCTTCTCCGAACCTCAAAAACACTTGGGTTACATTTTGCCAGTTTTGTTGCGTCGCAGGTAAAAATCCGAACAGTTTTTAAGCCCATAAACCATCACCGGGGCTCGTCCTGCGGCCAAACTGTGCTCACAACAAACGCACGGCTCAGTTAGCGTAGCATTTATGGACGACTTCCTTTACTAATTTTCTAAATGTTCGTTCCCGTTGCTGACAGCAGGGGGAGCTCCAGTTCTTCAATAAGTCACTGGAAAGACGAGTTTATAAAGTATAATTGGTTTGTAAATTGTCAAAACAAAAATAAAGCTGAAGTTACATGCCGAGATTTAGGAAGGACCCGAAAAATAAACGTGAATTACAAACCTAAACTTGTGTACCACTGTTTACAGGAGGTTGTGGGTAAAATGTGTTTTTTACAGATACGTATGTTTGAAACGGTCTTGTATATTCTGATTTCCTCAGTACGGTCTGAAGAAGAAGGAGGAGAAGGAGGCGGAGGAGAAGGCGGCTCTGGAGCAGGCGTGCGAGGGTTCACTGACGCGCCCCAAAAAGGCCGTGCCCAAGGGCTGCGGCGACGAAGACGAGGAGGACGAAGAGAGCATCCTGGATACTGTGCTCAAGTTCCTCCCCGGGCCTCTACAGGACATGTTCAAGAAGTAACCCGGAAAGAGTCGCCCCGAGACCAGTGACCCACGAACCAGTGACCCAGAGCGGGGAGGGAGGAGGGAGGATGAGGTGTGTGCAAACTCCGCAAGAAAAAACTATTTATTATATTTAAATCTAAAATATCACGGCATCTTCTCTGCCGTTTCGTTTTTGCGTAAGGCAGCTTGAACTAAATCCATGAACGTTCACATGACAGGATGGAGCGATTTGGTCATTTAAAAAAAAAACACACACAAAATCGTTATATTTAAGATTTTACGACGTTTTTTTTATACATTTTTCCCAATTGGGCAAATTTTCCAGCTTCAAAATTGAACTTCCTGGTTGGAAATTTTGACGTGACATCACAGAACTATAATAAAATCTGGACTCAATGGCGTTGTATACTTTTCAGTGGCCCAAAAGTGTTTTTTTCCTTCCGTTTATGTTGTGAAAATCCCCACAAAATCCCACCTCTGTGAAAGTTGTCGACGGCCTGTCAGCTGAAAACCGTCACTTTCAATTCCCAACAAATGCAAATGAAAGAAATCAGTGTCCGAGCTTCCTGGAGCTGCAGTACCTGGAGCGCCCACTAGTCAGAGGGGGAGGGTCTTATCCAGTTTTTATTACAGATCCATGCACCACACGACAGATTTCTATAGCTCTTAACAGAAAAAATTACGTTTCTATTTTTGGATAAAACTCTTCCTGTCGTGAGGTAATCTCTGAAATAAACTTTCTACTTTTTTGCCATTTTTAGCTGATTTTTTTCAATTTTTTCTTCTCAAACGGCTTCTTAATCAGCCTAAAACTATCATTTATATTCACAACATGTATTATCTCACTAAATTAAGTCAAAAATAGAAAATGATAAAAACCCGTCACATGCACTTAAGTCAAAAGTGCTACGTTTGCATTTTGCCAGTTTTGTTGCGTCACAGGTAAAAATTTGAACAGTTTTTAAGCCCATAAACCATCACCGGGGCTCGTTCTGCGATCAAACTGTGCTCACAACAAACGCACGGCTCAGTTAGCGTAGCATTTATGGAGGACGTCTTTCGTTCTAAATGTTCATTCCCGTTGCTGACAGCAGGGGGAGCTCCAGTCCCTAAATACCTCATTGGAAAAAGGTGTTTAGAGGAGTTCATAGAATGTAATTGGTTTGTAACTTGTCAAAACACAAGATTTTTAGAAGTATCTGAAAAAAAAATTAAAATCAAAAGAATTATCAATGAAAACTTCTTGCAGAGTATGCACCACTGTTTACATGAGGTTGTGGGTTCGATTGCAGACAGAAGAAAGGGAAAGGGGGAGGGGGGGATTCTGCCAAACTGTTTGAGGCTACACACTGCCTTTTCAAGCTCTTTTCTACTCTCCAAAACCACTCTTCCCTCTTTGATCATTTCTATAAAGTTTTAATTTTTTATTTCTAATTTAAATTCCTACATTTTGCATCGTGAACTGGTGTTTCTATTGGCCGGTCGCCGTCTGCGGCCGCCGCTGAGGAGCCGACTCTCTTCTTCAACACGTTTTCGGTTGTTTTAAAGATGCACTGCGTGACTTTTCGGACAGAGGCCACCTGCTTGTCTCCGTGGAGATGTTATCGCTTAAGCCTGGAATGTTCCACAGTGTTTTTATTGCTCCAAAAATACCTAGAAAAGCGTGAATTCTTGCTATATGAGTGGGCTCGCCTCGACGCAGATCCGACCTGTAACCCTCTGGGCGTCACCCACTCGTCTCCATGGAGATAGATACGTTTATTGATTAAAAATGTGGAGCGTTGCCATGGAGATCAACAATAATTACAATTCAAAGCTAAATATTTACATCTTTTTAGTTGTAAAAAGTCCTCAAAATGGAGGCAAGCACATGGCTGATCTTCCATTGGGAAAGTTACACAGTGCGTCTTTAATTTTGTATTATTTTTTGTAACTGATCTTGGTTTTTAGGACATGTGCCTTCATATAAACTGTCAATGAGGGTTTCACATCATTATAGTTCATTTATTTTTCGCGAAATTCTTACTTTTAAACCTTGAAAATTTTTATTCAGTCAAAAAAAAAAATTCTACGATCTTCCAAATTTTAGAAAGTTTCATTTGATTTCCCTGTTACTTCCGACTACTTCTGTGTGTTAACCTGCCAGCTAGATAGACTGCCACCTGCTGGACAAAAAAGGGACTTGTAAACGTTGCATGTAAATTGTGATGCTAAAGGTTACATAGAAATCCACTACGCAACGCTAGGAATTGTGGGTAGTGTAGTCTTTTCTTCATAGACAATCAAAAACATTCTTGACCACTGACTCGGTGGAGCAGCCAGTACTGTACATGTCGCCGTTTATGCTAGTTTTGTTTCATTTGGTTTACACTTTTACACATGAATGCAACTTCGGCAATGTCTGTGATTCATTTGGACTTCAGTTACCTCATATGAATGTGCTGCCACGATTTTGTCCTTTTTTTTCTTTTTTTTCCTACCGGATCCGTGACGCTTAGCTAACGATTCGGCTAAGCTAACATTTCGGCTGAGATAAGTTCGAATTGATCATCGTCGAGACCAAAGAAAAACTATAGACTGGTGGGATTTTATGATTTTACCGACAAAAAAAACGCAGAGATGTGAAGTTTTAACCTTTATGTGTTGGTTCGGTCGGTGCCGCAGACTGATATAAAGATGGATTGTGATTTCTCTTTGCTAATTTTAACCATTTTATAAGTTTTGCCCAATATTTCCACAGCCACAGGGGCAAAATCAGCTACTCACTTTACTGCCTTGCCCAAGGACACAGCATCCGAATTGATTAGAGCTGGATTAGAACCACTAACCTTCTTGTTATTGGATGATTAATCTACTGCCTGATCCGTGTAAAAGTTGTAATGCCATTAATTCGTTAAACATCGCACTCAGGATCATGACTCTAACACAACAACTTCATTATAACTCTGAATGTCGCTGCAGCGGCTGTAAAGGTTTTTGGTGTAAAGAGGAGGTGGTTCTGTCGGGGAGGGGGTTTCACACATGTGCAGCGTTTGAAAAAGGACAAACAGTCGCTGTGGAAAATCCTCTTTACAACCTTTAACACTTCCATTTTTGAAGACATTTCTAGTTTGTAGCGTTAGAGAAATTACACGCAGATGTAAAAAAACATCTGAATATAACTTTTGCACAGTACTGTATCACCGGATAGATTTTTTTCTTACACCCTTAGCAGGTAGCACTGCGAAAAGTTACATAGCTTGTTAAATTATAAATTACATTAAGCCGGGCGTACACTGTGCGATATTTTCGAGCTGTGAACTTTTAAACCCTGCGATTTGGTCGTAAATCGCAGGGTTTAAACTGTACGAACGACTTGAGCGTCACGAAACCTTCACGAGAGGCGACTGGATTGCGACTTACGATTGCCGATCAGGAGCTGGTCGTGAGGTATTAATCAGTTTTGTTTACCCCATGTTTACTACACCAAGCATGACACACAAATAAGACAAAACCTGATCCCCAAAACAGTCGCACACGTGAAAAATCGGCTCAAAAAGATCCAAAAATCGCAGCAGGCGCCCGGTTTTAAGAGCAAAGCGGGAGATTGTTAGCGACAAAAATCTACCTACAGGTGGCGCTGCGTCTCTCTCCATCTTCGTACCAGTCTGTGGCTCGTGCATGCTTTCCAAAGACGACTGACGGACATTTTCCCGACCCACTTTTGAGTCCTTGAACGTCTCACCAGTTTTGACTGTTCTCAGTCCATTGCGAATCGTCAAAAAAAGCCGAGCATTTAGACGTGAAACTAAAAAAGCGACGCATGCTCCTCCCAAAACTGGTGGCTTTTCCATAACTTTGTAACTATAGGAACAATGTGATAAAAGAGATAATTATTGCGTATTGCGTTTTGGTTTTTTTTCACCGTTTTCTTTTCTATAGCGCAGATAGGACTTTTCACTAGACAAAGCCATATTTGTTAGATTGCAATAAATACGAAAAAGATTTGAAAGTTAAATGTTTGTAAACCTTCACTCTTTGTGTGCGTAGAAAACAGCCATTGTTCTAACTGTTCTCGTGTACTCAATGTCGTTGGCGTGTGCGGTTTTTTGTCGTCCGAAAATGTGTTTGTGAAGTGTGTGTCTCTAGTCTCGAGTTTTTTCAAATCGTGTCGTGCACAGGCGGGCGGCCACAGGGGGGCGCTCCCCCTCGGCCCCGCCCTCGTAAAGCATGCAAAACGTTTGGTACAGAATCTAGGAGAAAACTCTCACCAAAAAGACAAAAAAAGAGGAGAGGTTTTCGGTTCGTGGTCAGTCTCTATGGCAACAGGAGTTTTTAAAAAGAAAGTGATTATGTCTGGTAACAAAAAGTGATTTTGGTTGGTGGTCTTTGTCGGCAGGATGGAGTAAAAAGCCACGAACACACAGGAGACTTGCAGATAGCGGTAATTAAATCATGAAAGAGCGACTTTTTGGAGCTCTCTGCCATGTTATAACGTTGTTCTTTCGTCAAAAAACAAGCGTGAAGAGATTTTAGAGTCATCCACGCGTGTCTGAATAATCTAGCGATCTCTCCAAAACCTCCTTACGACTATTCTCGTAATTTGACAAAAAAAACGTACACAGACAAACCCGATGCGATGTGTGGTCGTTACATTAACGCTCTGAGGGGAGAGTGATTTAGCACAGAGAGCAAAGGGAGGGAAGCGTCAAAAACTAAACTGAAGCTTATAAAACATGTTAATAGGTTGTTTTAGATCGAATACAGCATTTTCAAAACAATAAAAGGTAAAATGGCGATGTTTTATAGTTAATACAAATGAAATAGAAAGTGCACAACAAAGTCTTGTGAAGGTGCAAGAAACGGCAATTTCAAAAATGAAAAAATGCATAGCACACTCAGATGTTCAAAAGCTTTAAAAAAAAAAAATGTAAATCACGTTTCAGCAAAAAGCCTTCGTCAGATAATTTTTCTTTCTTTGGACCCATAATGTACAAAACGGTTGCCAGCCCAGGTCCTGATATTCCCACCATCGAACGGCAGGTCCCAAAGTGAGATCAGCCCAATCTACATCAAGGAAAATGTTAAATATTTAAATAAAAACATTCTCAAAATCCACATTAAGTCCGCGAGGAGCCAAAAATGAGCCCTACAGAAGTCTAAAAGCCAAATACCTCCTCTTTAAGTTACTATTTCGCACTTACTTCATACTTACTGCGTCTTTCTCTGATAATGTTGCAGTGACGCTCTGAAGGGGGAGTGACGTAGCACAGGGAGCAAATGGAGGGAGGGCTCAACAGCGGCGACAAACGAGAAAAACGTCTTAATCTTCTTCTTCATGCGTTAATAATGGAGGTAACCAAATGGGTAAACACTGCAGTCATGCCCTAAAAGTGTCACGCACAAGAGCACAACAACAGTGCAGCGGGAATCAAACCGCCACCCCTTGCAGATTTGCTAACGCCGACAGTTGGCTAAAGCGGCTTAATTTTACCTCTTAATTTTCGGTAATTTTGCAGTACTTTTCAGTTTTTCAGTCTCCTGCGTGGTCGTGGCTCAGTTTAAAGCCGCATTGTGTAACTTTTCCGGTTATCCCAGGGGTTTGCCGAGCGCGTCTCTCCACCGGAATGTTTCACAGTGTGGCATTAAAGACCAAGCTGGACCAGGTTACAGGTCAGGTCTGGGGAAAGTCACAGCGCCTGTTTCCGTGGGGATTTCTGAGCTACAAAAACACATGTAATTCGATAAATGTAAAGTGGAGCTGTTTAATGTCACACTGCGGAACATTTCAGGCAGAGAAATGGCAAAGTAATAGAAACGAGCAGGTCCAAACATGAAGTTACACGGTGCAGCTTTAAAGTGAAGCGCAGTGTGGAGGTTTAAGTTTGAAATATCCTAAAAGGGAAACGTGCAATCCAGTAGAAAAGAACCTTACTACAATCTGTGTGTTTCTGTGTGTTTTTATTTTTATATTTTTATGCATATTTTTTGTCAGTGTAAATATGCCATTTTACTGTGCGTGTGTTTAAACCCCTCAGGAGGCTGGACACACACAGACACACTGAAGTTTTCGCAAAAAAACGTTGGAAAAAACACCAAAAAATGTAAGGTAAACGTTGGGTTTTCCAGTTAAACTCCCAGTTCCATCAGCAGACAAAAAACTGGGAAAAAAGTGCCATTTATAATCATATTTTCGAGTCCAAAATGCCTATACGGAGCTATTTCTACCACTTAAAGCTGCGCTGTGTGTCACTTTTCTGGTGCAAAGTGCTGTACCGGCTTGTCTCCATGGCGAAAATATCCCACAGTGCAGCATTATAGTTCCCTATCTAAATTGCTTTAAACAATGCAAGTTTAATGCTGTATTTCGGTCAAAACGATAATATCGCCATGGAAACAAGACGTTTTCGGACAAGTTACGTGATGCATCTTTTAAATATTGTTTGGTTTTAACATATATCCGGCTAATCTTGGCACATTTTAGTACGCATAAGCTAACAGTCGCGGTATTCGGTGCTCGTAGCTGTTATCCCTGCCTCTCTCTAATTTGATTCAGTAATTCCCAGCGGATTATAAAATCCCAAATTTCCCAGCTCGTAATTAGACCTTGAACGCATCACAAACCCACACACAAGTATTATATGTATGTGTAAATATAAACGGTCTGTCCGGGCGGTGGATTCAGTGTGTCCTGTGTGGAGACGGCAGCCTGAGGGACCAAACTCGGGGCGACACTTTTGGTGAACTGCCTCTGAAAAGGGCTACAGCATTTTTCCCATTTGTTTGTCTGTGGGTTTTGTTTGTTTGTGTGTGTGTGTGTGTGTGTGTGTGCGTTGTCCTGGTCCAGTCTTATCATGTGAATGCATGAGAAACAAATATATTTAAAAAACTACAAAAATGGACGTCCTTATGAGTTAAAATGGCTTGAATTCAGAATCTTAGGGTCCATTCACTGTTCTGGTTTAGTCCTTGTTTGAGTCTTGTTAAATTTACCAGTTTAGACTAATTACATTCGCATCATTATATTAAAGATTAAAAATAAATAAACAAGTATATACATAAATATATACATTTAAAAATCTGTTTAAATTACAGGATGTAGACTCTAATAGTGATTTCTTTTTGCTTATTTCTAGCGTTTTACAAGTTTCTCCAAATATTTGTGGAAATATTTGTGAAATCAGCCTACAACCACTAACCACTCACTCACTCACTTTGATGTCTTGCTCAAGGACACGACATCAGAACTGGGTAAAGATGGATTAGAACCACAACTCTTCTGTTTTTTATGTTGACTGCTCTACGTCCTAAGCCACTGTCAACATCGAACTGAAAAAAAATGGCTACGGTTATGTGAAAATGAGGACTTGCTCTAGTCCTGGTTTAGTCCTGGTTTAGTCCTGGTTTAGTCCTGGTTTAGTCCTGGGTTAGTCCTGGTTTAGTCCTGGTTTAGTCCTGGTTTAGTCCTGGTTTAGTTCCAGGGCTATTCCCATTTTTTATGTGGTTTATTTTGCCTAATTTGGGAAGTAGAGAAGTTTTTTTTTTTTTTGCTTTGTACTTTTTAATATTTATTATGGATTATGTTTTATTATGGTTTTAATTTTTCTTTTGTTAATTTACATTTTACATGTGGTAAGAAAATTGCTATTGAAATTAAAACTTGATTTTTTTTTTTAGTTTATTTAAAAAAATTTATTGAAACAGTCAAACAAGTTTAAAAAAATAAAATAAAAATTTAAAACACTGTAATTATGAATTCAAGTCATTTAAACCCTTGTGGACGTCAGGTTTTTTGTGTAGTTTTTGGAGTTTTAGTTGAAAATATTGTACATTTTTATTGTAAATTAGGATTTTTTCGAATCTATTTGAAAGACGGGATGAAAGGAAAGAGTAAAAAGGAAAACGGGAGGCCACAAAGACGACCGATCGCATCCCGAATGTGATTTGAGAATTTAAAAAAGTGAAAATATTTGTAATTCTGTTGCTGAGAGACTGCCGCGCATTCAGAAAATCTCAAACTGCCATTTTAAAAGTACAAATGATTCTCTATGGAAATTTCTAACATTATAATCTTCTCTGGTAGGTTGTGAAATCTTATATGCTGCGATTTAGAAATGTAATCAAATAGAATAGAAGCATTTAGGATGGACTGTGGAGATGCCATGTTTTTATTTTATTTATTTTTTCCCTTTTGTCTTTTTTTTTTTCAAAGTTTTTAAAAACAAAAGACCAGTGTTTGGGATTTAAGAAACTTTTTTTTTCAAAAACGTAAAACTTTTCCAAACAAAAGCAAAGGTAAATGAGCGAAAAATCTGGCCTATTGATTGATTGGTTCATGAGGCTGGGGGGAGTTCTACGCGTAGCTCTGTTGGCGGAATGTTCAGCGGTTACCGTGGCGACGCAACACAAATGCGGACAAAAAAGTTTTAAGATGGTCCGAAAACTCGAGGAAAAAAATGCAAAAAATGAGCCAGTACGAGTGTTCGCCGTCCGGCTTAGGTTGGAGTTTGATTTTCTGCAAAAAGTTGAGGGAGGCTAACTGAAAAACTGTTGGCTAATGCTAACGCTAATGCTAGCTTGTGACTGTAATGTTATTTGAGAGAGAGACTTGTTTAACAGCACAAATTTTACAACTTTTGTAGGTTCAGCCAAGTCAGAACTTTCTGGTCAGATCAAATAAAGCACAGATTAAAGTCGAAGTTGAACAACAGGATTTCAGACAGAGCAGTGCTTTTAGTTAGCTTCACACTCTCGGGTGATATTTAAACCTCTGCATTTGAGCCCTCCTTCTTTACCTCTGGGTTCAATGTGTCAGATCTGAACCCTAAAGCTGCGTTCAGAGTCCAGTTTTTACGCAAAGTTCATGTTCCGACGCGCGTCTTCAGGCGTCGGAATCCGGCGTTGGCGCGTCTGGAGTGTTCAGACGTTAAAAGCTGAAAACGTGTCGGATGCGCCGCGCCAACCCATCGGGGACGACCGTCGGGTGATATCGCGCCGTCATTAAAGAGAAAACCACAAAAAGCCACAAACGCCAGAACAAAAAAAAATCTACGCAGCGTCATTAGCGGAGTAGAAATAGAGTCTATGCGCCGATCGCTTCCGCTTTTTCATAAACACCATAAAGCCACTTTCTCTCGACCGGGAAAACGAGACGCTGCAAAAAAAAGCTTGGGTTAAATGTAAGAGATCAAATCAAGTGTTTTTCTCTCTTCACGGCGTCCGGTTTGCTTTTTGACGCCGCGGCCTTTAACCTTCTCGCCGTGAGGTGCTAGCGCTACTTTTAAACGTCGACATGGGACCAGTTTTCGGCACTAAACACACCTATAGAATGTTAAAACCTCACCTGAAACCCGTATAAGTAAATGCACCGTCTGCGTTTGACCCGTTCTTTTCTGTCTCTGGGTCAAACTGGCTAGAATTGAACCCTGAACCTTCTCGCGGTGAGGTGGAGGTGCGTGGAACGGTACAATATCACCTGAAACCTAAATAAGGAAATGCGCCCTTTTAAACTCGCGGATGCTTCCAGACGTACGGTAACTCCACGTAATCCACGGGAATCGAACCCTGAACCTTCTCGCTGTGAGTTCGACGTGCTCGGCTTTGCTGCAACGCCGCCAATCGAGACTATCCGCACCTCAAGAGCTCAAAACTTCCAATTTAACGTTCAAAAATCGCATCTAAACTACGAATTTTGGCTTTTTTTCCCGTTTCGCGTTTTTGACCCGTTAAAAGTTCAAATCCCAAACGCTGGATCTTCTCCGGAACAAACTGCCCGCCGAACCCTGCCGACGGCTTCACATTCCCGATCGCGGGTGAAGTTTTTCCGTTTTAATTTTTGCGCCCGAAAACTACAAAATCTCGAAAACATTCCTTTTATCGTATTTGCACTAAAATCTGTTGTTGTGTGACTTTGTGACGGCATCAAGACTTCCTGTACATTCCTACGATGTTGATATTTTAACTCTAAATACGAGATTAGACGAGCTTCTCTCCCTTTAGATTTCACTGCCGTTGTTTCCTAGAGGCTCAGATTAGCGACTAACGATCCCGGGACCAAAATTAAAGGTGTATTACGTAACTTTTCTGGTCTATTTTAACTATAAATACAAGATAATGCAAGATTCTCTCCCTTTAGATTTCACCGCTGTTTTCTAGAGGAACTGACGATATCGGGACCAAAATCAATAAAAGGTGTATTGCGTAACTTTCCTGGTGGTTGTTTCCTCCTTGTTTCCATGGAGATGTTACTGCTTTGTCAGGAAAGTCCCACAGTGCGGCATTAAAGCGATCTATCTTTCATTGATTCAGTTCTAACAAAGAGAAACACGCATTCTCTCCATAGACGTGGCTCGTAATTGGGTCGTAATTGGGTTGGAGCTGCTTGTCTCCATGGCGATAGACGTGTAATGCAACGCTGCGGGACTTTCCAGGCAGAAGAAATAACGCGGTTTAAACGGTGTCGAAGCGGTCCGCGCGAGGCGATTTCCTGATCTCTAAAATGCCGTTTCCTCGACGCAGAACGACCCGAGTGGCGTTTTCCGTTTGGTTCGCGCTCCGTTCCACCTTGTGACGTCACGCGGCGACGCAGGAAGTGCTCCGTCGCGCTTTTAAACCCCCGCGCACCTTCGCTAGAGCCGCCCGGACCGTTTCGGAGGCAGAATCACCGATCTCCGCCGGACGAACGGTCGTAAAAAGTGCAGCTTGAAAACTCGAAAACTGGCGCTTCGTGACCTCACGAGGTGGAACGGGGCGTTTTGAGGTTTGGAGACGCAAACGGACGAATAACAAAAGGAAAACGAACGGCACAAAACACCACAGGTCTGTTTTTGAGGAGGTATCGACTTTTAAACATGGACCGAAGCTCAAAAACACCCAGTTTTGTGTCATTTTTGGACCTTTCATTTCTTGTGCATAAAAGAAAAAAACGGCGTATTCTAACGGGAGGGAATCGGACGTTTTTCGACATTCCGGTTTCTAATGGTTTGGACTCATTCAGGGTGGAGAGATTTTATAGAATGTAAAAAAATATATATTTATTATTCTGTTAATGTTTTTTAAATCCCTTTTTTTTTTTTGCATGTCATATACTCTGTGTGGAGCCCGATCACGGTGAAGAACCGTCTCATTCTTTTGGAGAAACACTCATTAACACCAATAAAAAAAAAAACGTTTGTAAAAAGTTCCCCCGTAGCCCCTGTGTGTGTCAGATGCCCTCCCGTTCCCCCGTAGCCCCTGTGTGTGTCAGATGCCCTCCCGTTGTCCCATCCACGGGCTTCGGCGTCAGCGCTTCCCCATCGAAATCACCAAACGGTTTAAGGTGTTGATCGCCATGACAACGGACATGACTTTCATCATTACGAAAGCCCTGGGTCTCCTTGTGTCAGATGCCCTCCCATGTTGTCATCTCCCGGTGTGTCAGATGCCCTCCCATCCTCCCGCACCTCCCTGTGTCTGGATATTTCTTCTAAAAAGTCAGATCATTGTAATTTGAGAATAAGAGGGATTTAAACGAGGGGCGTAACGATATCCAAGTCGCCGCGGGACGATATTTATTGCGATATCGTTTGAGTGCTCACGATATTACGATATTACGATACGTAATAACAAGAGTGACATTCTAATTTGGTGCAACTTTTCTTGTCAGATTCAGATCAGTGACATTTTGAACAGCTTGAAAAGTGCAAAATGTAACAACTAAACATTCAGGATTTATCGATATCCAAATCGCTCTGTACGATATTTTCTCCATTTGTATCTCATTTTACGATATTTATTCCGATATTTTGTGGAGGTTGTTGCTACTTTTAACTTTTAAAATGCCGATAAGCCTTTGGTGCTGTTCTAATACAAAAATAAGATTGAAAAGTGCTTATTAAGCTTTATTAAGCTATTTTTTCACGTAGTTTGAACAGAAACAGCAAAGGATCATGGTCTATGTAGTTTTTTTTTTTAGCAATTACTGCACAGACACTTGTGATTCGATACGTTGTGATGACCCACGATATTATTGTGAGGCTTTTGATACGATATCACAATATTTCGGTTATTGTTGAGCGGTGGAGCGTTAAAATTGACTCTCACTGAATCATTTTTTAACATTTTCTCAGGGTTTATATGAGTTAAATCTGTTAATTTAAATTTTTTTTAAACGTTAATGAAGTAACACTGGACCGAAGTTTCTGTTTAACCTCGAAATCAAGAGTTAGATTAACGTTTTGAGAGTAAACGAATAAAACATTTCAGGTTATCTTGATTTAGCTAAACAACACACAGAGATGTTTTATTTTTACTCTTTATTTTAGTTCATTTAAGATGAAATTATGTATAAAACTGGTTCAAACTTGCGGGAGTTTAAAGTGGTGCGTATGAGGTGCCAAATTAACACTGGGGGAAGTTGAATTAACTCTAATCATATCAACTCTGGCACATAACCCCAACTCAAACCCACATTTAACTTTCAAGTAGTTCAAACGCTTTAGTTTTAAACACACTGTGGACTTTAAAATCAACCAGAAATGTGTTAAAAATAAACCAGTGTTAAAGATAAAGTCGGAGTAAATATTACGCCTGCCAAACCAGAGTCAGGAGCAGATACACCAGAGCCACGTTCATCATTAAAGTGCGTTTTCTGATCGATGTCGTGTAATTCAGGGTCCGGCCGACCCCAGACCACAGCCACTTTAAGGATTTACATTCACGAACATCGGGGACGAGCGAAGAGACACAACCACCAAATAAATCCTCGTGATCAAGCACTGCTCACACTGTTCCATTTACGCTCTGTTTTCTTACCTGTGGAGATGGTTAATTCCACAGAGGAGAAATTTAACTGTAAAAAACCCCAATGTGTATTTAGACCTGGTTTAGACCTGGTTTAGACCTGGTTTAGACCTGGTTTAGACCTGGTTTAGACCTGGTTTAGACCTGGTTTAGACCTGGTTTAGACCTGGTTTAGTCCAGTTCTGTTGTGGTTTTGGCCTTGTTTTAGACTTGGTTTAGAAACTGTTTACCTGATGTTAGTCCTGGTTTAGTCCTGGTTTAGTCCTGGTTTTAGTCATGGTTTAGACCTGGTTTAGACCTGGTTTAGACCTGGTTTTAGACCTGGTTTAGACCTGGTTTTAGACCTGGTTTCTTGTTCTTCTGTGGCTTTGGTCCTGTTTTAGTCCTGGTTCAGTTCCTATTTAAACGGTTTTAGTTTAGACCTGGTTTAGAAACTGTTTACCTGCTGTTACTCCTGGTTTAGTCCTGGTTTA
>KN494058.1:7024-28316 GCA_000787155.1 Scartelaos histophorus | reverse complement strand
ATAGACCGTATATAGATCCTTTTATACGGTCTATGGTTCCTACAGTTACCTTTTAGCTTTTTGCATGGAGGTTCCAGGGCTAAAATTATCCAAATTATTCTGGTGAAGATGTCTGGAATTTAAAAACACAATGGAGTGTGTTTCCAGTTTGGAAGAATAACTCAACCTAAATATGCTGGTTTTGAGTGTTAAACATGCAACAAAACATCACTCCAGGTATGTTTGTGATGAGGAACTGACATTCTACTCCAGGTATGTTTGTGATGAGGAAACAACATTCTAACATAGATCAGAGTGGGATTTAGGTTGAGGCTTTAGGCTTGTTTCTCACTGAAGGACACCAAAAGGAAAATGCCAGCTCAGATATGTGTTGTCTTTGCTTAAATTCAAAATTCATCTTACTCCACGAATGCAGTCATGAAAGCCAAATACTGACAAGCTGTATAAATTACCTCCATTCAGCTGCATTTAGAAAAAACTCTCCTCTGAAAACTTGTTGCCGCTTAATCCCTCCCTCTCCCTCTCTTCTCCTCCCCAACATTTGTCTTCATCAAGTGCGGAGTGTCCAAGTACAGTTAATGTGATTGCACACATCATAATGTGGTGCGTGGGAGGTGGGGGGTGAGCGCAGTGGCTGATTTCATAGCTATGTTTACCTCATCTGCTCAATGACGAAGCAGCCGGAATGATTCAATTACACCAATCAGATCGCATCAGGATTTCTATGTGGGTCGTCTGCGCCTGGAGTTTTTTATCGCTTCCTCACATCGCCTCCCACCCTCTGCTGATTTTCCTGCTTGTCTGTATACATTTGGAGCTGTTTGGGTGGTTATACGTGTCTTTTCAGTAGTGACTGGCCCAGCTTTATTGCTATTGGGTTAAGTTCAAATGCAACTTGATTGAGGAAAATATGTGTGATGATTATAAGTGAAACTACGGCTAAATAATTAGTTTGATGGGATGAGGTGGATTGGACTTTTTAAGGTTTGTGACAATATCTTCAGTGTTTAGAAAAGCAAAATTAGGGGGAAAAATATTATTAAAAAAATAAATAAAATGAAAGCTGCCATTCTGCACCAGCATTACCTACCACCAGCAATCCTATTGCATGTATATACAGGAAAGCATTAGTATACAGGAAAGATCAGGCTGCACTGGTTTGGGATGTTGGTGCTCGAAACAAATGAAGGGTCCTGAGTAATGGTCCGGACTTCTGTTTTGTCTAATTCATACATGTTTGAGTAATCCTGCATTTTTACGCTGTTTATATCTCCAGCGCCCAAAATGATCTGTTCCACCTTGTGATGTCATGAAGCAGTAGTTTTCAAGTTAGCAGCTACATTTTGCCTTTCGTTCATAAGAGATTGACAGGTCCAGGGTTGTGTGTGGAGTTTAAAAACACAGTGGAGCAATTCCTGTATTACTACAACAAAGTTCTCTTTAAGTTTTTTGCTGTTAAAGAGAAGAACTCAGATTAAATATGCAGGTGTTGTGTGTTAAACAGGTGTGAATGAAACAAAAGGCATGTTTTCATTATCATTGTTGTACCAAAACCTGCATTGAGTATCCAGCATTTTTCCAGTATGAAAATCAAATTTGTAATTGTAGTAATGCAACCCACAATTTACCAAAAAAATGTGACTGTTTCAAAAAAGTAAAATAACATGCTGCTGTGGTGTTTGCTTGTGTACACAACTAGAGATGTGAAAATGAATCCTGTACAAGGCTGGGATGTTATTTTGCTGATAAGTAGAAAAGATAGTCCAAAGTTAAAGGCTCCTGTTTACAGTATGTAGGTGACACCAGGTATTCTCCCTCTTTACAGGCTGCTTCTATCTGCCTCGTACAGCAGTGGGTGTAGAGTGGGCACAGTCTTATTTTCTGGCTGTCATATCCACTCTGGGTTAGGGGAAGGTGACAGGCATAAGTAATTACTGATCCCCCTGAGCAGATTCTTACACTGCACACGATACAGCATTGTTTCAACAGCCTCTATAGCCAATACATGCAAGAGGACACCATCTGTGAAGCAGGGCCCCCAATAAAAGCCGCATTTAAGATGACATTTCAGATTTTGGATTAAGAGTCAAAGAAGATGACATTTCATTCTATATGCAGGGCTAAGAACAAAATGTAATATATTTGGCGAGAGGAAAGGAAACAAGGCAATGTTCCAGCAGGCCCTTTGCTAAATAATGTGGTTTAGAGTGCCACAGCAGGCTGCTATTGATGCAAACACAAAATGACTCCTCGTGGACACATTTCACTGGTTGAAGTTTATACATATATTTGAACTTTTGTGCCCATTTGAACTTTCATTTACTTGGGCTTGGGTCCAGCACAATGAAGACTCAGAGCTTAAAGGGCCAATATTATGCTTTTTTCTGATTTATGTTGTAATGTTTCCTCATCTAAAACATACCTGGAGTTGTGTTTGGTTTCATCCACACATCTTCTTCTTGCAAATGGAAAACACTCCACCTTGTGCTGTCATGTGGTAATACAAGAAGGGCTCCTCTGTGTTTTTAAACTCCATGCACTTTCACTACAGTCATTTGTATAATTTCAGGTCTATAATTGTAATTTTTTACTAAATAACAAATTAATTTGATCAGAATTAGATGTTTTTGAGAACATAACAACATTTTAACATGACGTAAATCTTATAAGAGTCAATTTTGCGTGATATAAGACCTTTAATGAATTATAATAGGTCTTAAGTTCAACCTTGCTTAGCTTTGTAAGGTAAGGCCCAATCAGACCACTGTATTATACTGTAGATGTGTTTATGTTATTATTATTTATGTATCATTGATTAAAGATGGAAATAAAAATGCACACTCAACCAGAGCAGTTTTTTTGCTGTTATTTTTTTGTTAAAGTCTAACTTGCGTAATCAACTACTGCCATGTATCCTTCATTTTAGTATTCTGATTATGTATTTTTTCGGTGCATATTTTAACACTTTTTGCTATAATCTATTATGAATAAATGGGGGAGAGAGTGTTTGTCGAATTCAGATGTGTCCTGTTGGATCTCTCCTTCACTGTGGTTCTCCTTGAGGTTTCTCATTTTTTTCCCACTGGGTTTTTTTTAGTTTTTCCTTGCCGAAGAAGGAGTCTCTAAGGACAGGAGGGACAATTATCCATTTGCCTGCTTGTTGTTGGATATTCTGTATTTTTGAATTATTAATTAATTCTTCTTCTTCTTTTTTTTTTTCTTATTCTGCTTCATTCTCTGACATCTTTGTTTGCTAATTTAACAATTTTGTGAAGCCCGCCGAGATAACTGTTGTTACGATTTTGGGCTATACAAAAATAAATTGAATTGAATTGAACTCTTCGAATGCCACTCTAAACCTCATTCAGATCCCGCAGGTTGGCAGTGTGATTCCAGATTTCAGAAATGAATGTCTCGTCTTCTTGGGCAAGACATATAACCTGCCTTGTCCCCAGTGTACGAATGCGTGTGTGAATGGGTGAATGGTTCCTTAAATGGTTCCTTAAATGGTAAAGAGTTGTGAGTGGCTTGAAGGTGGAAAAAGCGCTATTTACTATTTAATTCTTCTCATGTTCCTTTTACAACGTCTAACCCATTTCCCTCATTTGTTCGCTGCCTCTCCAGGACCACGCTGAGATCAACTCCACCGTCCTGCGCAGTCAGACCAACACGGCGCGAGTGGAGGGCCTGCGCTCGGGTACGGTCTACGTGGTGCAGGTGCGAGCTCGGACCGTGGCCGGCTTTGGCAAATTCAGCAGCAAGATGTGCTTTCAAACCCTGACAGATGGTAAGGCCCCGCACGCCACGAGACACTCCTCCGTCCACTGCCACGCTTCACACGTTCACACCATCTCTCGCTGAGCTGCGCATTCGTTAGCGGATAGCATTATGGTTAATAACGCTACATCTACTGTCTAGAGGTGTGTGCTGAATATTTGAATATGTATACAGCGGGGTGTTTATTTTACATGATCCAACATGCGTAGATAATTGTTTTTCTTTTCCTACACACGGTCCTTCTGTTGCCGCAGAGATTTCCCAGAATGCATTGCTGCTGTGGTTACAATTCGATCTTATTATTATTGGTGGGGGACAAATTGAGTATACCGTAGATAGATTATGGAGTGAAAAACAAGGAGAAACGTGCAAAATAATGCAAAATGGCATTATAATAGACATTGCCAGGAGCTGTAGGAGTAGTGGTTGAAATAGTAATAGTAGTAGGAGTAGGAGTAGGAGTAGTATTGAGGTTGGAGTTGTGTAGAAGTAGTAGGAGCTAGCAGTATACCATAGCTAGTGAAAAGCATGTAGAAACGCGTTACGTACTAAATTGCATTATAATAGTCATTGTGTATAACCTTGTGTTTAACTGAGGGAAACAGGAAATGAACTGCGTGACTGATTGCGCTCTTTGCTACATTAGGATTTAAATTGTGCATTGAAAACATGAGTGAATAGATTTGGGAAAAGACATTATAATCTATAGGCACTCAAGAGGAACGTGCCGGTTTAGGTAATCACAAAACTGTAAACACTGTAATCAACATTGTAGTTTTGGTGTGAGAAACAGGTTGGGCATCGACATTTTGAGTACGCTTTGTTCATACGGCTTGGTTTTGATTTTATAAAATATTAAGGGTGTTTTTCAGTTTCTTGCAGGTTAAAAATGACAAATTCAAAGTGCATGACAAAGGTTATTTTTCCTAATATGACTTGCATTCAAATATTCAGACTTTTTCGGGGGTTGAGGGTTTTAATTAGCCTCTAGTGTCTGTAATCCAGTCCTTTCAATGGCAACCACTTTATCAATGGTGTGACCGATTCTTCTTTGCAGAGTTTGACAGACAAGCCAAAATTGTTCTCAAGTAAAAGTACTATTTCCTTGAAGTAGTATTCTTCTTGTAAGTAGTACAAGAAAAACGTAGTGACCCATGAAATAAGACATGAATCATTTATTTGGAGAAAGAGTTTAAGTATTTAGGGAAACTACTACTTAAGTACATAATACACAATAGAAATCTTTTCAAAAAGCACACAAATTAGAATAACAAAAGTATAACTGAAGGAGCAGCAAGAAACACATGTTCAAATAATTTATTATTTTCAACATAGAGCTTTTGTCGCTTCGTGAAAAGAGTAACCAAAACCCAAACGAGAGTACTGTTACACTTTAAAATAAAAACATATGTGTAAAAGTACAATAAAAACCACAGTGAGTTTGGAGCAGTTGTAGTAGACTTGGAGTAGTAGTTGAATTAGGTGCACTAGTTATTGTTATGCAAAGAAAATCACAATAACTTTTTAATCAAGATTTACATTTTATATTATATTTTTGCACATATAGAATTAACTAAATTAATGTTCATATTTGGACAATAAGCATCTACTCTGAAGGCCATCCAGACAGAAATGATGAGGTTTTCCATTCTTTTCAAATCAATATACCCTTTCAAAGTATCATTTAGACTACTCTGCTGCATGCATACAGTACAAAAGGTCCCCTCTATCTCTGTGAGCATATACTCCATTTCCCGACCCATAATGCATCAGACAGGGGTGACATTTTCAAGTTGTATTGTGTTAATGCAGATGATGGCGATGGATGGGCCAGCGTGGGGCTTAGGGACTGAGAGATGAGGAGGGTGATAATGATGATGAACCTGACTGTTTAACTGTGCACGGCAGATGTAGCGTGGCCCCAGAACACTCCCTCGTGGATGTTCTCTCTCTCCTTCTGATGCATAAAACTGCTTCAGCTCCTGGACCAGCGCCAAGGCACGCACTCTTCAATCGCAATTAGCAGCAAACAACACAGACACACTTACTTAGAGGAGCCGAGTAATAAGATACTTTTATTTGAGTTATAAATATCTGGGATCATAGGTAATGCTGGCTGTACGTTGACACACTATTATGATAAGGTCATGTTTTTAGTAGTAGTAGTAGGAGTAATTGGAGTTGTATAAGTAGTAGTTGATGTTGGTGTAGTGTAGAAGTAGTTGGAGTAGTGGTATTAGTGGTAGTAGTAAGTAGTAGCTGAAGAAGTAAGAATAGTATAAGTAGTATTTGAGGTCGGTGTAGTGTAGAAGTAGTTGGAGTAGTGGTAGTAGTAAGAAGTAGTTGAAGAAGTAGGAATAGTATAAGTAGTAATTGAGGTTGGTGTAGTGTAGAAGTAGTTGGAGTAGTGGTATTAGAGGTAGTAGTAAGTAGTAGTTGAAGAAGTAGGAATAGTATAAGTAGTAATTGAGGTTGGTGTAGCGTAGAAGTAGTTGGAGTAGTGATATTAGTGGTAGTAGTAAGTAGTAGTTAAAGAAGTAGGAATAGTATAAGTAGTAGTTGAGGTTGGTGTAGTGTAGGAGTATTCAGAGTAGTGGTAGTAGTAATTGGAGTAGTAAGCAGTTTGAGTAGTAGTACTAGTGTACGGATGGTAGTAAATGCAGTGAGACATTCCTGGCAGTAAAATAACCATCGTCATCATCAAGTTTTAGCCGTGGCAACATTTGAAACTGCGAAAAGATACTCCATTTGTATAAAATAATGAATATTTTACCTAAATATAAGTACTTCTTGAGTACTTGGAGTGCCGCTTCTGCCCCCACACGACCTCTCCCCGTCCCTCTCCTATCTCCTACAAGTCATTCTCTTCTTGGCTCGGCCGTGGCTATAATCTCCCTTTGTCTGTCCGTCAGCACGTTTCTATACACACCTCTGCAAAGTGTCCCTCTCCTCCACCATCCTCCCCCACCCGGGTGATTGACAGGTGAGATGAAGAAAAATGTGAGTGGGCCGCCGCTAAGGTGACTGACTCATTGCCCCCTCCCATCCGTTAATAGTTCGGTAATGGGAATATGGATGACTGTCAGGTTTCGAGTTGTCGTCTCAAATCAGAATCTTAAATAAAGAAAGGGGATAAAAAAATCATTTGCGCCCTATTGGCAATTATGGAGGACGCGGTTTGGAGTCGAAATGAGAAAATAAAGCTGCACTATGTAACATTTCTACTATTTCACTCTCTCATCTTGTCTCTCTCTCTCTCTTTGTCGTCTCTGTCCCCCTCTCTCTCTCGTCTCTCTTGTTTCTCTCTCTCTCTCTGTCCCCCTCTCTCTCGTCTCTCTCTCTCTTGTCTCTCTCGTCTCTCTTTCTCGTCTCTCTCGTTTCTCTCTCTCTCTCTCTCGTCTCTCTTTCTCGTCTCTCTCGTTTCTCTCTCTCTCTCTCTCTGTCTCTCTCGTCTCTTTTTCTCGTCTCTCTCTCTCTCTCCCCCTCTCTCTCTCGTCTCTCTCTCTCGTCTCCTCTCTCTCTCTCTCTGTCTCCCTCTCTCTCTCTCTCTCTCGTTTCTCTCTCTCTCTCTGTCCCCCTCTCTCTCTCGTCTCTCCCTCTCTCTCTCTGGGCCCCTCTCTCTCGTCTCTCTCTCTGGTCTTTCTGGTCTTTCTCGTCTCTCTCCCGCCTCTCTCTCTCTCTCTCTGGTCTTTCTCATCTCTCTCTCTCTCTCTCTCTCTATCTGGTCTTTCTCATCTCTCTCTCTCCCCGTCTCTCTCGTCTATGGATGTCTCGAATATGGATGACTGTCAGATTTCGAGTTGTCGTCTCAAATCAGAATCTTAAATAAAGAAAGGGGATAAAAATCATTTGCAATTATGGAGGGCGCAATTTGGAGTTGAAATGAGAAAATAAGAAAATAAAGCTGCACTATGTAACATTTCTAGTAGACCTGCTTGTCTTCATGGAGCTAGTATTGCTTTGTTGCTATTGTTCCACAGTATAGTATTACCTATAACAACATGCAGTAGATAGACCCCCACCAGAAAAGTTACACAGTGCAGCTTTAAAAGTATGAGCACTTCAGTATTAGCGTGTCTCCAAAGATGCTTTAGCTCTCCCTTTATCACCTCTGTGCAATAGCCCCACTTTACGGATTGGACTTAGCGGCTGCTGTTGCATGTCAAATCGTATTTCCTCTACTGTATAGTGTCTGGAAAAAGTTGAAGGGAGACATCTTGCCATAAAAAGATAAGTGATGAGTTTATATATTTTTTCTGTTGGGCTAAGCGGATGTGTGCATAAAACATGTTTGGGTAGTGATTGGCAGAGGGTGACTTGCTTTTTAACGCTTCTGAAGTAACATTTCAAGGTGCACTTCTCCGAGGCGTTGAGCCCTGACAGATACAGAAACACAGAGAGACGCTAGTACTTCCCCCGTCTCACTCTCACTCTGTCTCTCTCCCTTTCCCTGTCTCCTTCCCTTGTTCTGTTCTCCTCTCTCTCTCTCTGTCCCCCCCTCTCTCTCTCGTCTCCCTCTCTCTCTCTCTCTCGTCTCCCTCTCTCTCTCGTCTCTCTCTCTCTCTCTTCTCTCTCTCGACTCTCTCGTCTCTCTTTCTCGTCTCCTCTCTCTCTCTCTCTCGTCTCCCTCTCTCTCTCGTCTCTCTCTCTCTCTCTCGTCTCTCTCGACTCTCTCGTCTCTCTTTCTCGTCTCTCTCTGTCCCTCTCTCTCTCGTCTCTCTGGTCTTTCTCGTCTCTCTCGTCTTTCTTGTCTCTCTCTCGTCTTTCTCGTCTCTCTCGTCTCTCTCGTCTTTCTCGTCTCTCTCTCTCCCCCTCTCTCTCTCTGGTCTTTCTCGTCTCCCTCTTTCTCATCTCTCTCTCGTCTCTCTCTCTCTCTCTGTGTCCCTCTCGTCAATCTCTCGTCTCTCTATCTCGTCTCTTTCTCGTCTCTCTCGTCTCTCTCTCTCTCTCTCTCTCACTCTCGTCTCTCTCTCGTCTCGTCTCTCTCTCTCTGGTCTTTCTGGTCTCTCATGTCTCTCTCTCTCTCTCTTTGGTATCTCTCGTCTCTCGTCTCTCTCTCTCTCAAGCACACACAAGCCTTCAGTGAGTCGTGCCAGAGCAGAGTGGATTCCAGTCAGCACCTCTATAGCAAACAGATCTATATGTTGTTCTACTCCTGTCACCAACTGTAACTGTTGTGTCTGCCTCCTCTTATCTGTCCTCAATCATATACAAGCATTTCCTGGATACACACACAGATGTTAACACACAGGCTACTCAAAATACTGGCATGTACAAACTATCAAGTGGCATACAAATATACAAATATGTACTAATAATTTCCATGTTTTTACCTATGCGAGATAGTGAGACAGTGAATGCATCAATTGATTTTGACTCTATTTTATTGTGAACCTTGGCCAGTTGTTATCATTGTTGTTTATTTCACAGTATTTCTCGTCTTGTGTGTGTCAGATGACTTCAAGTCGGAGCTGAGGGAGCAGCTACCCCTGATTGCAGGTTCGGCGGCTGCAGGAGTGGTCTTCATCGTGTCCCTGGTGGCCATCTCTATAGTGTGCAGCAGGTAAACACTCCACTTGAGCCTGGTGTACACAGAGACAGCCTCTTCACATAAACAAATGCTCTGCTGGAACATCTTGTATATTTACACTTCACTTTTCAAAGGCAGCAACTCCGTTCTCTCCATTCAGATATGGCATTTAAGGCAGAGCATTTGATGGGGATGCTCTTTGCATCAATAAGAACTGTAGCAAAATAAATATACTATGCATCATTTATAACACAGTACAGCTCCCAAACTGTAGTACATGAAAATAAAAATATGGTATCCACCAGAGAACATCTAATGTAATTTTATGTAATTTTACATAGATTTTCTGGTGGGATGTCCATCATTTGCCTATCTCCATGGTAAACTAGTACTTTGTTTAGAATGATCCACAGAATAGCATTAGATTTATTTTCTTGCATTTATTTCATTAAGGTTTTTATTTGTTTGTTTGCTCCAAAAAGGCGCACTGTATTTAGCGAGGTTGTTTCTCCACCATTCTCACTTGTATATATACTTATATATAACTTATATTTCCATGGAGACAGGCAGAAAAGTTACATAGTGTACCTTAAGTTGAGACAGGCCCATTATACTATCACGTCATAATGGCTTTTTTAATCGCAGTTGATAAAACCATTGAATCAAAAACATTTGACAAAACACCAATCAGAAGTGCATTCATACATTGCAGATTTCCACATTTTCCCTTTTTCTTCATCGTCATCCAGAACGTCTAAGATAAGTCCTCATCAGTGCTAATATTGCTTTTCTAATACACTTGGGGAGAACATTTCGACTCCTCAGCCTTGTATAAGCTTAAATCATGATAAAAATGATAATTTTAGTCAGTCCTTGAAATTTGTCTGACATCTTTTGACAAGGCCTTCCTCTTGTGATAACACTTTAAAATACATGCGAGTTCTTTCACATTTTGGTTATTACAACTCCTCCGACGAGAAAGTGAAAAATGATGCTGGAGACGCCAATTGAAACTGCGCATTCACTCCCTCGACATTCCTCCTTCCTGGCTCTGTCCTCTTCACTTTTTACTTAAGTCAATTTAATTTTAGGGAGCATTTTGTCACATTGTCACATTCCGAGCCTGCTCTTTTTTGGATATATGAAAGTCAAATTTTCTGTGTGCAACTCCCCGAGCATGTAAGTGTTCATCAAACGGTCCCGCGCGCTTTTGATGCCGAGGCAGAGGAGACAGATGAAAAGCGCCCAGATCCTATCAAGCTCTAATTAAAAATCTGCTCATTTTCATAAACTTCACTTGCCACCGCTAACCCCCGCGCCAACCGCATTACATTTCAGCCACGTCACGTTCCGAGCGTCACAGTCCACTAATAAGTTGTCTTTTCATGGCAACATCCTTCACTCATTTTTAACTTTTAATTTATTTATTTATTTTTTTCTTGCAGGAAAAGGGCGTACACCAAGGAGGCCGTGTACAGTGACAAGTTGCAGCACTACAGCACAGGCAGAGGTATTTACCATCTATTTATTTTTTTGCACAAATTTGAGAGGAAATGATTAGTACAGTTTGCATGTGAATCTGCATGTCTTTTCATTCCACCTCCAAAGGTTATGTTTTTTTTTTTTTTATCTGGTGAAGTTAAATTAGGGCTGAGCAAAAATTTTAATTACAGTTATTTTCCTGTATTGATCTGTCATATTGATCTGTGATGATTTTTATATGATTTTTAAGAAATAAATACAACAAAATTTGCATAAGCAGAATTTTCACCGCCATTTAAAGGGATCACATTACTCTGATATATATTATAACAGTGTTTCCTCATCAGAACATACTAGAGTTGTGTTTTGCTTCATTCACAAAAACCTTATACTATATATAGGTTGAGTTCTTCCATCTTGTGGTAATGTGGTAATACAGGAAGTGCTCTACTGTGTTTTATTTATTCACTAGAATCATTTGGATGATTTCAGCTCTGAAAGTGCCTGTTTCTACTGAACTAAAAGTAAATGTTAACTTGAGAACCACCCCTATATGACATCACAAGGTGGAACAGAGCATTTTAACCTTTGGACATATAGACAGACAAATAATAAAAGATTACTTAAACATGGATGAAACAAAATACAACTCCAGGTACGTTTTTGAGGATGAATTTAAGTCAGTTTTGCATAATAACAGTGAAATATATTCCTTAAAGGTCTGAACTCTGCTCCAAACCACATGCTTTTACTCACAGAAGATTGGCAGTAGATCTCTCCGTTAAAAAGACCCGAGATGATCATTGACGATTAGAAATAATTGCCCAGCCTTACTTTAAACTGCCCTTACTGCGTAGAATGGTCGTCCCCCATTGTGTGTCGGTGTGTGTTCCTTTCACCCAACTCAAATTACATAAAACACATCTTTTCTGATCCATGTTGAAGGAAGGGAGTCAATGATGAGCACTTTTAATTGTATTTTTTCTTGGGCTCTTAAGCAGCTTGGCCCCCTTTCATGTATCAGATATATGGCTAGCAAAACCGTGCTCTCCCACAATAGCTGTCCAACACTATGCCCGTGCTCCCTGCTCAGACATTATATATGATACACTGTAATAGCAGGTATTGTAGATAAAATGACTCTGGGTATGCGCTGGCAGGCCAAATAAATGGTATTTTTTCCCCCTGACTGACAGTCTTCTCTCTGGGCCAGTGTGATAGGCATGATTAAGTCGTGTTATGAGCTCTCCCCTGCTCTGGCTGATGAGGCTGGTGCCCACAGCAACACATGTCCAACCTTGAATCACTCTCACAGCACAGGCTTATGCGGTAGGAGCCTGGCAGTCAAGGAAAAGGGCTGAACTCCTGGGGGATACGCAGCAAAGTGCTTATTTGGTGCGATGCCACGTTAAGATGGTCACTTTTCTGAGCTCTCCTTCGAATGACCAAAGGCGATTAACGTGAATGGGGCGAAACAAACAAAAAGATGAGCGATGCCCGCCACGCCAATCTTCAAACAACTCATTTGGAGTTGATGGGACACGCAACACTGATAAGAAATCCTATTCATAGGTTTAATTCTTCAACCGTCACCCCCCCTCGCCAAACCCACCGAGCATTGTTTTCCCCCCAATTTGACTGACAGTGTTGTAATTACAGGATTCAAAGCGACAATAAAATAGTGCCACTCAGCCAATTGTTTTTGATGAAATTCCACAGAATCACAAACGTGCATGGCTCTACCCCGCGGCTCCTCTCTGGTGCAGTACATGTAACTGTGTGTGGCGCGATGGCGTGACACAAATCACCGGGGAAACTTCACTCCGCACTACACGGAGAGTTTCGGCTGAATGCTCGTGGATATGACAGGGACTAGACGATTGGATTTAACCCTCTGCGGGCGCTAGGTCACGTGACATACTCATTTCAAAAACATGAGCGATTGGGAAATGCCTACAGACAACGTACGTCTTTTCGGCAGTTGAAGAACCATCAAAGCCTGTAGGATGTATTTTAATTGCCTGCATCAGAATGACTGCTACACTTGACTACTTCTATTCCCCGTATACCCAAACATCACCAACCCAGCAGCATTTGTGAGTTATATGATGATTAAAGGCTGTTTGCCACTTGAGTGCGCACTACTTTGGTTTGTCACTATGGAAGTTTTGATCTGGTAAAGCATTGACCTGATTATGCAACGTATCCAGACCGTGAATCTCCCATTGTCTTTTGCCCTTAATTAAATTTAAAGTTCACTGACATGTTGTAAATCAGAATTTCAAAAGTGCTTTAACAGATTTCTACTCTTTTAAAACACTGAAGACAAACCTAGTTATTTTTAAACGGTCTAACGTTAGGTTTTGAGGATCCTACTTATTCACTAGCATTCTAACTCTGCACTTCCTGATTCTCAGATAAGAAAAAAAATGTATAATTAGATGCAGGAATACATAGCGGACTTATTTTAACCTCAAGAGCTGCAAAATATATTTAAGGGAACACAATTTGCTCAGATCTATGAGAAAAATCAGCTTCAGGGCCTTTAAAGTTGTCTTTATTAACAGCAAATGAACATCCATTTTTGGCACAAACATGTAATCTTTTGGTGAAAATGAAGAATGGATAAAGACACAAATATATTTTCATATCCTTTAATATCCAGGATTTTAATTACAGTTCAATGTATAGATTAATCAAATGACACAGCCCCCCAAATGAATACTTCTCTGCACAAATGAAAGCTTGTGTAAATACCATTTGAAATTGCATTAGGGCTATTTCCATGCTAATCAGACAGACTATATGTAAAATAGCAGTGAGCGATAGGCAATGAGTTTGTGTGGAAGAAGGAGAGTCAACTCATTATGGTACATGTAGCCTGGGGAAAGATTAGTGACCAATCTACAGCCGTCATATGTTCCCTATGGATATACTGTCCACTAATTGTGTTTAATGATTTCAAGGAGATGATCACAAGCCCACCAGAACCTTTAGAGTCAGAATATTTGATCTTTAAGCCCCATTGTGAACCATTTTGACAAAAATAGACTCAAGTAGAAGGATGTTTTTTTTTCATTTAGAATGTTTTATGCAATTAGCAGCACTCCTGACTCTTCTTTGGCCTTCACCTGCTTGTCTCCACTGAAATGCTGTTCCTTTGGCTATAATATTCCACAAGATTCCACAACATGGCAGCTCTATCTCCATGGAGTATGGTTTTAACCTTCTGCTTTTCTATTTCCTTGAAATCAAGTGCATATAAGTGCATTTTAATATCTCAAATGTTATAAGCATGAAACTAGGGCTGGGTATCGATTCAAATCTCAAGAATCGATTCGATTCCAATTCTTAAGATTAAGGATCGATTATCCCGTTTCGATCCGATCCAATCTCGATTCTGGTTAGTGTTCTTAAAAACATTTTTTTTAACCTTAACCTGTTTTACATACAACATGTTAAAACTAGCATTAGATTGACATTTAACAGCAAATGATGCAAGTATTGGTAGTTACTGATGGCTGTGAGAGTGGCTGTAGTACTGCGATGGAAAAACTTCACTATGTGCCTCACTCTCCCAAGCAGACGTGCAATATTCGGGAGTTTGAGACCGGCTTGCGAAGCGAGGTTGATTCTATGCACAAAGCAGCCGACGTGAGTTAGACCCATGATCTCAACCGCACGCATCATATTAGCAGCGTTGTCTGTCACGATGGCTGGGTCGATGGTGCGAGTGCACCACAACGTGAATACCATGGACGCGACTTAGATAAAAGTTTACCGGGGGAATAGGCTACTAAAAAATAATTGTATTTATATATATATTTAGTAATCGATTTTTGGACACGCGAATCGATATTAAATACTCAATATCGATTTGCGCGTCCAAAAATCGATTACTAAATAATTGTATTTATATATATTTAGTAATCGATTTTTTCAACACAGCTCTACATGAAACATTACTAAATTTGAGCCTATTTTTTTCCCTCTCTTTCTTATCATACACTAACTTGCCTTAAATATAGCTTATAGCTTTTCATTGAGATTTATAATAGTCAAGGCAAAAATATATTGCAGTCTTTTACTTCTCTTAAATGAATACGTAAACTGTGTGTAGTGAAACAGTAATGTGATGTAGCCACTGTTGGTAATTGATGAATGCAGCATTACGGCAGCAACCCTGATTTGTGGATACATTAGGCCATCGAGCGAATGACTGAGGCTCACTAATAGGAGGCTAAACGCTGGCCACTGGTGAAAATAACATGGTTAAGTGCCTTGCCGTAAACTGTCATTCATCAAACTAAACACTATTAAAACATTTGAACAAAAGCCTTAGTTAAGATGTATCCTTTTTAAATTAATGCACAAATGCTTGATATGTGTTCCCCATTCATAATTGATGCATAATGATCAAATTTGTAAAGGAATGAAATCATAGTATTGCCTTGAAGCTATTAAGGGCATGCATTTCTTCTCAACCAGAATGTTGTTTGTATTTGTGTAAAAATAGAGTAGGCGTTTTAATACATTTATTTTGTGCACTCCCATATAAAAGCCATGAAATATTCAGGCACAGATCTATTTTTCATCTCATGGCCATATAAAGATGAGTCCAGTTAACCAGGGCTGCACCACAGGGAGCACCATGGATAAACTGTTAGTGATCTAAATAAATAAAACATGAAAGTGGAATCTGGACCATACATTAGACCTCATACATTGTCCTAAATGTGTGTAAAAGTGTTTTGGGAGCGTGTTGTTCCCCTGTGAGAACAGCTTGGCTACACATGTAAATAGTCAGTCTTTAGATTGCAAAGCTGTAAACCCCATTGGCTTAACTCTAATCCAATCTGTATGGAATCTCTGATGAGCAATTACATTCACGCAGACAAGGTTCAAGGCAATTAGAACACTAACTCCAATCAGCTCCTATTCGAGAGTGAGGCGATCCCTTGTAGACCGGACCTCATCCCTCCTCGGTCTCCTCGGACACCTCCTGCCTCTCCTATGCAAATAAAACCCCTCAAATTGGCTTGATGATGATGTTTCTTTTCCAGTTTTGGATAAATGTTTCTCAGAATGACTACGGCCCATCAATGTGCTTCTGATTTATAGGACTGTATTATACAAAATCGATATTTCTGTGTTTTAAGCCATGTTAAAATGTGTTACCTCATCAAAAACACACATGGGGTTGTAAAGATGCAAAAAAATCCAAGGCACTCACCGGTTAAAATAAAATTCCTTTATTAATTTATGGCATGTCAAAATGGACAACTTTAAAAGTCTCGACGCGTTTCAGCCTATGGCTTTCCTCAGGGGACAAACAGAATTCTGAGTGAACCATGTGAGTTAAATACAAGAAACCACCAACAGGGCGGCTCTACCTGGAAGAGAAGGTGTGGAGACTTACCTGTGGACACTACCTGAGACACTCCACTAGAGGGCAGTGTTAGAACCATGTGAAGGATATATACAATCTATAGACACTTGAATGTACACGAAAATACAGAAAAAATACATACAACTCAGTTATAAAAGTCTGTAATAGACAATCAGTTATGAAAACACAGAAAAGTCCAAATCTTCATTGAGCCCAGGATATTTAGTTGCCTGTAATTTATAAATCCAGAAAGTTTCACATTTGTTTAAGTTTTTGAATACGGTTACCTTTACGTAACGAGTCTGGTATATATTTTCACACATGGGGTTGTGTTTTATTTCATTCACACATGTTTAGTAAGTAAACAGTAGTAATTCTTTATTATTAGTCTGTCTACATCTGCGTCTGCAATGCTCAGAATGTTCCGTTTCCACTTTGTGATGTCATGAAGTGGTAGTTTTCAAATTAACAGCTACTTTTTTAGCTTTTGCGTAGTACAGAGTGGCAATTTCAGGACTGAAATGATCCAAATGTTTCTAGTGAAGGTGTATGCACTTTAAAAACCCAGTGGTGCACTTCTTGTATTGCCACATGACATCATAAGGTGATACGAGATGTTTTCTGTTTGAGAGAAGAACTATAAAACCTAAATATGCATTGTTTGTGTGTTAAACATACGTGAATGAAACAAAACACAACTCTAGGTATGTTTGTGATGAGGAAACATTGTAACTTAAATCAGAAAATAGTATAAAACAGGCCATTTACCTTGAAATGTAATATCTATACATGACAGAAGATTAGGAATTTTGTGTATTCATTTACATGGGCGATAAAAATCAGATAACTAGCACAATCAGATAACCTAATAGACCATGAATTTGTGTGTGTCTTTAGAGAAATCTGATCATTAAAAACACATGTCTCAATTATTTAATGGATTTATAAAAACTTGGAAAATGAAGCGCAACAAATACTCGTTTAATCTTTCAATCCTTAACATTTCGCAGTTTTCCTCGTCAAAACCTGCACATTTGTGACCGGTTAGAAAGTAATCAGAGTACTCTCATCAGATATAGCTGTTTACACAACATTTCCATATACAGATGACTCCAGAGGTCAGATAATGGTCAGATTTTTAGTGTGCATGGAAACAGCCAACAGCAAACTGCGTAGGGGAAGCCAGAATGCTGTAGAACTTGGAAAATATATTCTACAAATGCAAGGAAAAGACAGGGATCAAACCTTAACTGTACTAAACTACTTGCCCCAATTGAAATCCTGATTCCTGGGAATGCATTGAACGTGGTAACAAGTGTTTTTGTAGTTGTCCTTCCCTGCGCAGTCCGGCAGTGCAGAAAATCCCCACACTGTTTGCAGACAGTGGCAGTCTTTGATGCGAGCTCAGCCATTGCAGAGGTGCAGAAAGGCTGAAAGACCTGGTTGATAGCACACAGGTTTATCTCCTTATGAAGTCCTATAGGGAAAGGCTGGGGGAAATTGGTTCTACTGCTATCAAAGAGGAGAAAGTGCTGGGCTAGGGGATAACAGGCTACAGAAATATGCCTACGTTTACTCTTGCCATATCAGCATTTGGCTCTGTGTAACCTTTCTTTTAACTTCTGTCTTTGTGGGGCTAATCCTTGCATGTTTGTTTGTCATGCATTGTGTGCATTATGGAGGATCACAACTGCCACAACATGCAATAATAAAAAATACATTTACATATTTTAAGTCATTTTTCAGCTGGAATCTCCCACATGCTGCTTGTGTCCATGGAGATATTTTAACTTTCCCTGGGGTGTGTCTTAGTATGACTTTAAACTCAACATTAAAGACATTTAACACGATTACAGATGTTTTTGTTGGTCAAAATACCTTGAAATACTTTGACTCCTACTGTTTGCGTCATAGGATAGCCTCACTTGCTTCTCTCCATGGAAAGTATTTTAAGTGAAGTTAAGTTAATTAAAAAGTTTAATGCGCATTAAAAAGTTTAATGCTAACTGTGGAATACTTCAGGTCGTGCAATAACATCTCTATGGAAAAAAGCACCTCAAATATTACGCGGCGTTTTATAATAACTACCTAAACATACCATAACTACATACTGCAAGTCATTATTTTATGCATGTAACCATTTTTGGCAGTTGAGGTCCTCTATAATTTGCACTTCTTCTAACACTAGTGATTTTAAGTAATGCATTGTCAGATGTGGTTTACTTTGTGGACAACAGCGTTCATTATCCATTAACACAGGCCGCCATCCGCTAATGTGAGTAAAACAGGGAGAATGCAGCCTTTACGTGTCTGTAACGGAGCACTTTGGTTGTCCTAGAACTCTCTTTGCGAGCCGACATGTCTAACTGCCCCTCCCCACTGGGCTGCCCGACCCACTTCTCAGGCTCCCCCGGGATGAAGATATACATCGACCCCTTTACCTACGAGGACCCCAATGAGGCGGTGCGCGAGTTTGCCAAGGAGATCGACGTCTCGACCGTCAAGATCGAGGAGGTCATCGGAGCAGGTACGCGGGATATTTTAAGACACTCAAAGATTTTCTCTATGTAGGTCTATGTTTATATTTGATGCTTTAGAAAAAAACGTGAGACAGTTGTAATATAGTTGGGATGTAGCAAGACCCAAAATATATTGCCAAAATGGACTGTCTATATATATTAGATTACAAGGTCCTTTGTGTAGGCATATTGCTTTGTTGCACTGACAGCTAAAAAAAAAACAGAAGGATTTACCATGATCCTTTGCTCCATTTTGTGCAGACTATGTGAAAAAAACAAAGGTAGTAAGCACTTTTTTATCTTAATTCTTTGGATTATAACAGTATTGATTCACACAGAGAATTTAGCACTTTTGGCATTTCAAAAAAAGGAAGTACAATTCGGTTAGGCTCTCCAAAACATCGTAAATATCATCCCATGTGACGCAAAAACCCCTGCAAAATGATAATCTGAATTCTTCAAAATAACACTTCCTGTAGTTTAGCATGTACTAGGACAATAAACCTAAACAATACCATCATTTCTGCAGCACATTTTTGTATATTTAGTGCCACATTATGCAATCAGTGTTTGGAGTTGCTGAAGTTGGTTGACAAAAAATGTATTTACAAATTAAATTTTCACATTTTACACCTAACTTTCCAGCCTCTATCAAGCTACCAGCATATGGCAGTGTTTCCCACAAGTTTACACAGAGACTCTGGTGGCACAAGTGGTACACAGTTTTCTTTGATACAATACATAGAGAAGAAATGTGACTTTTTAGCTCTACTGATAAAAAATAATTAAATGCAAATCAGATATAGTTACTTCTATATGTTACAGGCATAAAGTATAATTAATTGTATGTATTTCTTTGCTCAGATAAATTTTAGACCATGGGAGCAAAAATATAGCATATGTCCACCAGTCTCCTCTATTATTGGGAACACTGGCAGTCAATATATTCCCAATCATCATTTGGCAGTGAATGTTTGTAACCATTCAGACCATTACACCCAAAATTATTTCCTGCCAGTATCCTACTTTTCCATATTCATGTTGTTATCATGTGGATTGGTTGATGCAGTTCACAGAGGCTAAAATCCTTCGGGTAATGAGGCTAGAATAGCTTGTGCGACAGGGCCCACTCAGCGAGCTAGGTGTGAGGAAGTGGCAGAGATAGGATAGGGGTTAGGATGCAGGGGGACTGACTAATTAAAGATTTCCGTTTTTGTTGATTTCACGGTGTGGTGCCACTGCAGGACACCTAGGTGGTGATAATTAATCAAATGGTTCCAGATATTTGCAGGAGAGAGCTGCTGTCGAGAGTTTGTGGGATCTGAGCCAGTTTAAGGGAAAGGGTGCTCAAAAGATGGACTGTTTTCATACAAATTACAGCAAATTATTATTATTGGAAAACATTTGGTTGAAGAGAATGGAATCAATGCATTCTCTTCAACCAAACAACACTTGAGAGATGAGGAGGTTAAATATATGAAGAAGTCATATTGCACAAAATTGAGCATAGCCATTTTGGTATAACTGAAAAAAAAATCCTACACTTGCTCACATGATCTGCAGCTATCCTTAAGAAGAGCTGACATCTGCAGGCTCATCGCTATTATCACGTTGTTTTAAAGCAATATTGTCGTTTAAAATGTCCAAAAAAGAACTGTAATATAAATAATATATTGCTATATGGTAATCTGATGATCCACGGGTGATGATTAGGTTAATATAACAGACACAATCACAATATGTCTTCCTTAAATGTTTCTTTGACAACAAATGAAAATGTTGTCACTCTTTCTTCTGTAGGCGAATTTGGAGAGGTGTACAAAGGTCGATTAAAGCTTCCAGGGAAACGGGAGATCTATGTGGCCATCAAGACTCTGAAGGCGGGCTATGTGGACCGCAGAGGCGGGACTTCCTGTCTGAGGCATCCATTATGGGCCAGTTTGACCATCCCAACATCATCCGCCTGGAGGGTGTGGTGACCAAGAGTCGGCCCGTCATGATCGTCACGGAGTTTATGGAGAATGGAGCGCTTGACTCGTTCCTCAGGGTGAGTAAGCAGCCACTCACAGACGTGTGTGTTATTTAAGTTAAAGCTTCACTCTGTAGCTTTTTTGGATCCACCTCTATGTGTTCTCCACTTGTCCTTGTGATTAAAATCTTTTTATGGAGAAAAAGGGACAAGGAAAATCGTGTTCTTCTTACCTTTTGCAATGAACATTCTCTATGACTAACAGAAGATGAACCTCATTACAATGGGCATTATTCAGTTAGTATTCTTAATTGACAATTTACATACTAGCGTGGGCTATGTGAATCTAATTACCAGTTTAAACACCAAGGCTATTAATGGACTCTAAAGTCTTTGCTTTATAGTCTGATTGAATGGACATACAGATTAATCAATATTCCCCTCACTTTTTCCTCTTTCAATCTCATGGATTGGCCTTGTGTTCCGCTTTGATCTGGGCTGGGTTTTAAGGGGCTCTTTGAAGTTGGCTTTGCTAACCGCCACATCCGACTTGTATTTCCATCGATCTGCCTCAGCCTCTTATTTGTTTCTGGGCTTCAAAGCGGCTGCAGAGCATTCACACGAAC
>JACN01051928.1:0-11862 GCA_000787155.1 Scartelaos histophorus | reverse complement strand
TTCATGTGATACTTTCATTTTTACTTTAATTTTTGCTTTTTCATGCTACATTTCATTTCTTTGGTATCTTTTACTTAACAGCCACTCCTCCTGGGAACATCTCTGCTTTTTTATGAGCTTAATGTTTCTGTATGTAACATTGTCCCTTCAAATAAAGACTAAGCTTAACAAAACTAGCAAGGCCCACGAAAAGTTACATAACAACAAAGAAAACCATGTTAGTACAAGGCAAATGGTGTACTGTAAAGAGTCATGTAAAAACTAAAAGTATTTCTTTTCATACACTAACTTTAACCTTGAAACACCTGTATATAACACTAATATGGTAGCTGAAAAAATCCACAGTGAAGGGCCCTTCAGACGCATTAAGGAATCCGAACTACGTCGCTACAACATTCAAACAAAAACACGGCTAACGACTCCAAACGCCAAACACGCAGATTTTCACTGCTCCAGCGCTCTTTCAGTCGTGCCATTTCTGAAGAGTACGTGGAGAGTGTGACTATAGGAGCTGCGGGGGTGGTCTTAAGACTGTTTTAGGCCCGATGAAAACAGGCTCTGTGTTAATTAATACTGGCAGGCCGCTGTTGCTCCTGGCAGTGAGCGGGCAGACACGGAGGGCGACGCCTGGTCAAAAATAGGGCACAGCACATAGCCAGCGCAGTAATGATCACAATGGTGACATCATCCCGGCCCTCTCAGGAACAAAGAGGAGCAGGCATGCACAGGGAGGGAGGCAGATGTCATGTGTGTCTGGGGAACATTCAGGCCAACAAAATGCTCTTTGAGTCCAGAGAAAGGACTCCTAATGGCTGCGTGGGGGCCAAAGTCGCCCATTCAGAGATACACTTAAGTCTAACTATTCATTTGTTTCATGATACTGGACATTGTCACTAAATAATTACGCAAAGTGGTCTTGACAAATGATTGTAAGAGAATAATTTTGTTACACAGTTACTTTAAGAATAAATAAACAGTTATAAGAGGTTGTGGGAGATTTAAAAGTTACAGAAATAGTTGTTTATTTACTGCATAGTCCATAGTAAAAACATTTTGAAAATATTACAGAGTTGATTATGAATGAAAAGGACAGAAAATAGCTGTGTAATCTCCCAAACAAGGTCATAAAGGGATACTACTGCATGTTTTTGTTTAATTTGAAAGTTCATGAACTTTTTGTACAAATTTTGCAATCAACCTCAACTAAACTGTAGGCGCTTTTAAACTGACATAATAAGACATTTCCTCAACATAAGTAAATATTACCTTTGGGACAAATAACCAATGCCATTGGAATAAGAAACAGTTTTAAAAGGATATTTAATTTATATGTGGTTTTGTCGACATGCACACCAAAATCTGATTATCTGATTTCTGGATTTCTTCAAGATCATTTAAATGAACTGCAAACAGGAAAACCTGATGTGAGTAATCACAGGAGCCATGATCACAAAGAAATCAGATAATTTAGCTATTTACATGTCATTTTATTAATCTTTTAACTCCAAAAGTCTGATCATAATCAAATTTTGAGTGTGCTTGTAACCACAGCCAGTGTCGCCCACCCCCATCAGTTATATAACACGTTTGGATGAGTTTTATATGTTTTATGCAAAGAAATAAATTTCTTCCACTGCACTAGTATCAGATGTGGGGTACTGGCAGATACTCAGAGCCAAAGATTTATGCCTGGTATCAGAACTAAAAAAGTTACAAATGTGAATCAAATGTGAGAAGTCATAATCATCTGAATAAGACCTGTAGGTATATGGAAAAACATGATACTTTGGAGTGACATAGTGCTGGGGCTGCATGTATGTAGGTATCATGGAGACACAATGCACACATTAGCAAACACTGACAAATTTGTACGACCGTTCATGGTCCTGTTTATGCTCAAGGTCCTGTTTAGATGTTTGATTTTTAACATAAGGTAACTGACTGAAAACACTATTGCCTAATACTAGCTAGTTTGTGGCTGTAATTTCATGAGGGACAAACTTGTTTAACAAGACAAAACTGCTCACTTGTTTCAGTTCCCGCTAAGTGTGTGCTTTCTGGCCAGATTGTCAGAATTAAAGTCTGACAGACAGAGCAGTGCCTCTGATTAGCATCACACCACTAGGGAATGTTGACGGCATCAGCTGCAAAATATCAACACTGGTCCACAATAACAAAATAAATGCTTTGACTCTATTTTGTATGGATCATTTGAAGACAGTTATGCAGTGGAATCTATGACTCACACTGAACATATGGGGGAAAGAAATCACCTCGGCTTTGCCCAGTCCGCTATGTCACTCCCATCAACATATGTATACACTCAGTTTTCACTAAGACGCAACAAATAGCTTTAATTTCTATCACGTATCACCACTGAAATCCCACTGTATGTCAAGTGTGTTATCGATCATTTTCAACACAAAGCAGGGCTCGAATATGACAACATGTGTCTGTGTGTTGGGTGAGGAGCAGCAGAGCAAAGCAGAAGAATGTCCACAAATAGCTCACAAGTATTTTCAATGGTGCCCCTCCAACATGTGACCTAAACTGCTAACACATGTGGCCTTGCCCTAGCACCATTGTTACTGATCTGTGCTGTACAAGTGTCTCTGTGCACTCCGGGGCCAAAACCAGAAATAGGAGGACGCCGTGTACTGCTGATGTGCGTGCTGCTTTAACTTACAAACATTTCACCTCACTGAAGTAGTATAAGGGTAGAGTGCAGTGTTTTGAATAGATTTCATTCAGACTATTTTGGCACAAATACTTTCTAAATTAATAATTTCCTTTCATACAATTTATGGCATTTAAATGTCACGTATTGCCTGTATTTCAAATTTAAGAGCCGTTTTGGATAATGTAGTTTTATGTAACATAAGGAGCAACTAAGTGAGGATTTGTAGCGTGTCAAAACACTTTTATTTTAAATTGGTTCATGTTTTTCTACACAAACCTTCTCAAGATCATAAAATATTGGGCCACCAAGACTAGGTCACAACTCAGCTCAATCTAAATCTAGAATAAACTGGTATAAAATCCAGATTGAATCCAGATTGCCTCAAATTTACTGTAGGACTAGAACTGAGATTTCAATGATATGAACATGTAAAATGTGTATGAAACGACATGGGATCGTGAGTACCACTAAAAAGAAAGACAAAATCTCTCACTATCTCATCCAGTCTCACTCTATACATTTTATCTCACTATAGTATCATTGCAAAAGAAATACTGAAACCTGTCAACTTGACAAAACCAAGCTCAACCTTGGATAAGCGGCGAAACGTCTTCACCCTGTACAATAAAGAAGTGGACTAAGGGAGTGTGAAGTCATCTATAGCAGTCCACTCCAGTCAAATAAAGCTCATGAGGCTAGCAGTTATAGGGGCAAATTTTGAGTTCCATATTAGGAATAGGGATTTATGAACACACAAAATTGCAAAATAAAAAATGCCAGCCTCATCTAGAGTGGCTAATAGGAACATTTCAAGTCTAAAATGACAAAGTTCACAGCAGCAGAGAGAAGGACAAAAGTTTTTCCATCTAAAGTCAATTGGAGCCAGAGATGATGGAGCCAAAAGTGCAGCCAGGTTCACTTCCTATTTTAAACCGACTATTTTTAAATATTTTTTTTTCCCATGGGGCCACTTGAGAAACAGAAAATATTGTGGAGGGTCAGGCCAAAATGCTCAATTCTGCATAATATTAATCCTATTTCTTTGTAAAAAGCAGTAAACCACTAAACTCCTTTAGTCTTAGTTTAGGCCTGGTTTAAATCTGGTTTAGATCCGCTTTATCTGGTTTAGTTCTTAGTTTAGGCCTGGTTTAAATCTGGTTTAGATCCGCTTTATTTCTGGTTTAGTCCATGGTTAGACCTGGTTTGGACCTGGTTTAGTCCATGTTTAGACCTGGTTTAGATCTGGTTTAGTCCATGTTTAGACCTGGTTTAGTGAGGTTGCCTAACAAAAATGTCATTAAAAACACTTCTAAAATAAAAGCAATGCCACTTTAGTCCATGCATGAGATAAAATTATAAAATATGTTTATTCAAACCAAATGAGTTTAAACGGGTTGGTCAGAGTCAACCAAAGGGCCGTATGTGACCCTGGAGCTGGACCATGCCCAGGTCTGGTCTATATGAATTACAAAGCATCTCACCATAGTATCAAGATATCCAAATAGTGTTATGTGGAACAGGACTATTGGCAGTAATCAATACATTTAGTAACAAATACCCTACCATATACAAGCTAATCAATAAGACGTTTCCTTTTGCAGCCACGTTTAACATCTGGTTGAATTCATATTGTAAATCAACAAAGTTCTTCTCTGGAAGTTATATGTATTGGCTGTGAACAGAAATGTGCAAATGTTAAAAATATGTTGTAAATCTCTTAACACTGTCTCCAAAAACATAACCTCAAAGTAAAAGTGGAAAATACACTCTATACTCTGAGTGTGACCAGTATGTAAGGCTCCAGTGCGAACATATGTCTCCACACAAACTTATCTAAACAAGTTTGACATCGGCTAGTAATATAGGTGATTCATGTATATACAGTATCTATGAAAGTGCTAGTGGTTTTAGAGCAGAGTAGTGGCACTTATTCACTATATGATAAAGGCTTTGGTAATAAAAATATAATGGTTAGGTCTAAATTCATTAGCAAGAATAGCTATGATGTAATTCGCTGACTAAAAAGCCACACTTAATCTAGACTGAGTAATAAACACTGAAATTCATTACTGTAAAATCTAAATTGTGTGACGTTAAAGTCCTATATTACGTAAAACTGACTCTTGTGAGCTTTAAGTCATATTAGAACGTTGTTACCTCTGCAAAAACGTACCTGGAGTTGTGTTTTGTTTCAGTCACACATTTGACTATTTGCATTATGAGTCTGTCTATATCCCCAAAGCTCAAAATGCTCCGTTCTACCTTGTGATGTCACGCAGTGGTAGCGTTCAAGTTAACCACTACTAGTGTATTTTACCTTTAGTTCAGTGGATATGGGTAATTCCAGGGCTGAAATGATCCAAATGATTCTAGTGAATGGAGTTTAAAAATACAGTGGAGCACTTCCTGTGACTCTTTTCTGCAGGATTTGTGTATATTCTGTACCAAACTCCAGGTATGTTTTTGATTAGGGAACTACATTTAAACTTAAAACAACCAACAAAACCAAAAAATGCATTTAACAATCCAGGAAAAGAGGTTAACTTTATGTACAGCCAACTAACCGGATCAAGGCTTCGTCAGTTCTTGTAAAAGTAGAATAAAAAGTATTAAAGAAAAACCCCTAAACAGTAGTATAATGTATTTAAAAATTGGTTATAAAATGCAGTGTTAAAAGTGAGGAAAGACAATAGAAGAATATGAAAAAAACATATATAGTCCCGCAAAGTGGTATCCAGGGACTATGGTACAAAAGCAGGTTTGACTTTGACATAGTAACCTGCACTTGTCCCGGTACATTTCTCTAACGGCGTGGCCCCCCTCGCTTCTGCTGCTTTTGAGGATCTTGTTCTTTAATTCGTACAAACTGGGGTCTCTTTGTAGCGTCTCCGCAAACACAGAGCGGACGGAGGGAGGAAGGGAGGCCGAGGGAGATTCTGTGGCTAAAAAGGAAACGGCTCCGGACCTGGACGAGTCGTGGGAAAAGAGAGGGGTCTGTGGAGGAAAAGCAGAAATGTTTCGGGACATTCCTCAGTGATTACACAGCGCTCCGCAAATCCAGACATTCTTTGACCAGTTATCCGCTGTGTCTTGTAAGAAACACAGTCGCAGGGACAATTTCATGGACAAAAAGAAGACATCAGCAGTAGCACAACACGTATAAACATTGTTATGGTGGTGTTTGTTGAGCAGTTGGTGAATCTGATAAGACGCAATAACAGAGTCAAGCGGAAACCAAAAGGAAAAGTTGAAGACACAGTCATATTCAAGGTCTGTGAGTCAATTCACCATCATCTCAAATAATAACATATTATTGTCTATTGGGAACAATGAAAACAGCAGTGATAAGCAGACATAAACAGGTTCCAAATATCTATTGTATACAAAACACAAAGGGTAATAAGATACAAAACAGTATAGTCTGAGAATTAAGATTAAATTAGTCTAAAAATGAAAGATATTTAGAAAAAAACTCACTAAAACTAAAATTATGCTGGATTGTGGACAGTCAAGATATATAAACTGAACAATAAATATAATTAAATGAATAAAAAACATAAAAACTGCATTTAAGTTGCTGTTAGTATCAAATAAACATTCAAATGTAGAAAAAGGCATCGTTTTCAGTACAAGTTTCAGTGTTTTGCTTGACCAGCAGTGCATATCTGGATAACATTACCACTTCTCATCATTATTTAAAGGTCCCACATATTACACAAAATGTAATCATAATGTTACCTCATCAAAAACATACCGGGAGTTGTGTTTTGTTTCATTCACAATTGTTTGACTAACACTTGTGTAACCGTTGAGTCTACTTTATGATGTCATGTAATGGTAGTTTTCAAGTTGACAGCTTTTTATTTTTCATTTTAGTTCAGTGGAGACCGGGAATTACAGCGCTGAAATGATCCAAATGATTCTAGTAAAGGTGCATGGAGTTTAAAACTACAGTGGAGCACTTCCTGTAAGGTGGATCCCAGTGTTTTCAGTCTGAGAGAAGAACTCATCTTAAATATGCAGGGTTTATGTGTTAAATGTGTGTCTAAGTCTAAGTATGTTTGCAATGAGGATCAGAAAATAACCTAATTTGTATATGACTCTTTTCACCTCTTCCAGATTTTTACCAGTGAAAATCCAATACCTCTGCGTCTAATTTATGAGATTATGTGTTGATTATTAACTTGCGTCGCACATATCCACTTTTCTTCTCTTTTTGAGTGCAACAAATCTACTCTAGCTATTACTGTTTCCTGCGTGGATCAATACAGTCCATCTAAAGTCTTAAGGCCAAAGAGTGACACTTCAGAAAGCTGCACTTCTAACCCAAAAAATCGCACTTAGAGGAAAAGACAGTGTTATCTCATATCCTCCTCCAACTAAAAAAGGATCTAAGTAAAAGGTTAGCATTGTGTACAGATCTCACATTACATGGCCATGGGCTGAGGGAGTTTTAGCCTTCCCCCAGTGGAAAAAAAGCCTGGCCCAGTCCTCCCTTGTCACAGCTAGCATGAATGAGAAACAGCTCAGAGGAATGCTCCATTATGTCCTATCAGCGGTGCGGGGGGAGGAGAGCTTGTAGTCTCTTCACACAGGGACAGAATCATGTGTCTTAAGAAGCGCACGGAGCGACGCCATTGGCTGCTGTGCTCATGTGATGTCATGGCAGAGGGCAGGCCAAAGATTCAGTGCAATGTCAATATGCATACATTTGTGTTTGTGTTAGAGGGCATCAAAGACACACCTGGAGTTGTGTTTTGTTTCACTCACACAATGTTTAACACACAAACCTGCATATTTACAAGGTGGTCTTAGTTTGCATGATTTAATCCTGATCATTAAAATCATAAAAATAATCTAAAAATAACATTTTGGCAAAAGCAACATGTATTAATCCATGTGGAAATTAGGCTACATGGTCATGATAGCTAAATTGTACAATAAAATGCAAATAAAAAGCAAATAGAAAGCTTATTAGAAAGCTTTTCTGGTGTTTCTGGGGTCCATCACTCTTAATATGTTATTTCTTTGCCTGCATGTTCAACAATATGGCATTAAACTTATGTATCTCTATGGAGACACATAGGTGACACCAATAGGCCAACTTAAGAGGCCAGATATGTGGAGAGGCGACCACACTCCCTGTAAGAATGGATGTGTTTTAAGGATTTTTTAAAGCAAACAAAACCAAAAACTAAATAAAAAGCATGTTAAGCTTTTTTCCAATGTATTTTTTAAACTACAAATGGCAAATAAACTAACCTTAAGTCATTTTTAATGCCATACTGTGGGACAATCCAGGCAAAGCAGCAATATTTTCATGGTCACCAGAAAAGTTAAATAGCACACATTCAAATAAGGATTAAATAAGCACAATGTGGCTCTTCCTGTTCAAGATCTGCATGTATGTACACATCAATTGCAGTATTTCTTTTCAAGGGTCTAGTCTAGTTTAGTCCACAACAAATAGTCTAAAGCATGAAAGCTATGGGCCCACAGACATTGAGTTAAAGCCTTAAAACCTCCTCCCTTACACTTCCTCATTTGTGTAGGTCATGCGTCCTTTTTGTCAGCAATTAATCTGAAGCGCAGCCCCCCTCTATGTATTCATTTTCTTTTCCGGTTTGTCCTTCACCTCTTCTTCTGTTAACCCTGACTGAATCTACTCGCGTTTGATCACCGCTCTGTTGTCTACATGCGACTAATAATGGATCGGCGCGGCTTTTAGTGCAACACCTTAAACGCGTGATGAGCATCGCGCGACCTTCACATTACTATGCGCGTGTTGTGCTGCAAAAAGCTCCCCGTGGTTGACCTATCAGGACCCCAAGCTTTTTGCAAAGACTTTAAGCATGTTGGCAATGTTAAAATCCTAATCACACTTATGAATAAAGTGCAAATATTGAAAACAAAAGCAACAATTAAAGCATATAGATCGATCTGATTCATGTTTTTCCTCTAATTTAGATGCAAAGTAATGCACGCTAATTAAGTGAATTCTGTTAATCCAGGGTTTACCGCGATGACGGGCTTTACAATGCCTTTCAAAACAATTATTCAAATCAATCTAATTAAACCTGTTGAAATGGGCTGTAATTGCTTCCCTCGCTAAACAAACACCCAAGTTCTGGCATGCAAATAATAGCACTGCTCAATAGGGTCTTTTAAGAAACGTGAATGGGGTGAAAGTGTGTAGCGTGGCGCCCTCTTGCGGGGGTGAGCGGTAGTTTAACAATGACGTAAGCCCTCGAAAGTAATTGTGTGTGTGAGAGAGTGTGTGTAGGGAGATATGAAGCCAGATAATAAATAAATTGCCAAGTGGATGGTAACAGCTTGGACAAAGAGGATTCTGAAAGTGGAGATCGAAAGGGTTAAGTTGGACTTCTTGAGACATGTGGTAATTTGTGTAAGCCAAAGGAAACATGGAGTAATGTAATGTGTGTGTGTTAAGTGCATCTGCCAAGGATTTGTAATCACGATGCAGATCAGGCTGTGTCTGTCTCCATCTGTCAGTCGTCTGTACGATTTAATTGTCAATATTTAACAAATGTCTATGTGCTCAAAGATCAAGGGGTTTCACACGATTTGGAAACATGACGGATTTTGCAAAGGACACTACAAACTAAAAAAGGTGGACTTTTCATTTCAGTTCTGGTCACCTTTTCTTTCCTTATTTATTGATTATGATTTTTTATAAGCACGTTAATCTTCATAATAATATAATAATAAAAGAAATACATCAAAATGTGCTGAAACATGTATAATGATTGAGAATTTTAAAAAGAAATATCACTTTATGCTCTTGTTTTAAGAATTACACATGCAACCTTTCTTGTTTTATTTTAAATTATGCACTATTTCATATTATGATTTTTGAATATCGCCAAAACAATTGTGATAGTATCCGTTTCTCCTCAGCATCCTAATAAACAGCATAATGCAGGACTTTTTCTGTTTCCTTTCCTTTTCCTTCCTTTTCACTTCCTCTCATCTTTTGATTTACAATTATAAAATTATTGCAGGATCTATTTACGGCTCATACTTAAGCTCCAGCGTCAGCACTCCTGTCTGCTTGACCGTGACAGAGGTTATCTACTGTTAATGAGATAGCACAGATAACAGGTCCTCCTAAAATGAGCTGCCATTCAAAACACTACTTAGTCCTCCTTCGCTTATTCTTTCAAACGAGTAAAGGTTGCATTTGAAAAAGGGTCTGGATTTTAAGTAAGGCATCTCCCCGCAGACACTCAACTTCTTCTATCTGGGCAAAAACCTGGTCCCAAGATGCAAAACAAAAAGCTTTCAAAACAGCTTTATCTTTGTTTGCTAAATAAGTCACAAATTGAGCCTGAATTGTTTATCTGTTTTATTCTTTTTATTGACAACCGTAACAAGGTTTTAGTTTTGAGCTCTTTTCATTGTTTTGTATGGAAGCCAACTCCAACTGCTAACCAATTCTGCCTGTGGGTATAAATAAAGTTACCTGAATAGAGAGACAGCGCTGTGTGTTTTAAAGTGCTTGGTTGCTGCTGCTGCCTTTGTGAAGATGACCCAGATACAGATTTTGTTATGGTTTGTACGCTAACTTTGGCATTAGCTGTAAAAATCTATGATCAGGCTGGCAACCACTGAATGGATCTTGTATTATTAATCACTAAAATCGAACTATAACATGAATACAAAGTTAAATTTGGCAACCAGCGGGTTTTTTTTCACTAGGAGTAGGACAAGGTCTTCAAATAGATACATGGACGATATATAAATCCCACAAGATGAGATACAAAACACAAGATATTAACATGGCAACAGGATAAGATGAGATTTTGACATAATCAGTAATATTGATAATGCCTAATTCATTATTGGTGGCATTTTAAACAAGATCTTGTGCCAGTCCAGTCCCTATTTTAAAGGTGCACCATGTAACTTTTTGGATGGGGGTCTGTCACCTTCTTGTTTCTATGCAGATGTTGGTGCTCTGCCTGGAATGTTCCACAGTATGGCATTAAACAGCTCTACCTTATACAGATTAAATTACAGCTCATTTTATAGCTCAAAAACACCTACAAAAGAGTCAGAGTGGGATCGCCTCTCCACAGATCTGACCTGTAACTTGTTCTGGTTTGGTCTCCATAAAGACAGAAAGGCTTCAAACCAAACTGTGAAACATGCAAAACAAAGGAATAACATCTCCATGGAGCATTTGACATATTCTCCACCAGAAAAGTTACACGGTGCCTCTTTAAACAAAAACATGTTCTCATAGCATTCACTGCTCACCTGGACCATGACTCCTCTGAAGAAGCTACTTTTTCAGGATCTTTCAGGTGCACCATTTCATCTGGTTCAGTCAAAACAAATGGCATCACGTAAGCAATAGAACAATTTAAAAATACATCCACCTTTACACCAAACTAACTCGTGTCAAACTTCAGGAAGTGTTAATGTTAATAACTTATTTTTAACCATATGTTACCCAGATGCAGCAAAGAGTTGGCCTACGTGGAAACTTCAATTTAGTTTACAGAATAGTTTGTAAAGCTTGAATCCTACAGTGTTATCAATATATTTTTCTTGAAATCAATAATGCATTTGTCAGGAGGCTATAACTTTGAATTTCGTCGCCTTCCTAAAAGAATCACCTAAGTCACTTTTTTGCCTAAGTTTACGTAGGCAAAAAAAAATATTTCAATTTTGGGGGGAGTTTTTTGTGTTTCCTGAAAAACCTGAAAAATGACTTATGCGATTATTTTAGGAAGGTGTCGATATGAAGTTTTAACTGTATAAAACAATCGTAATTGTTAAAGGTGCACTACGTAACGTTTCTTGTAGAGGGTTTGCCACCTGCTTGTCTCCACGGAGATGTTAGTGCTTTGTCTGGAATGTTCCACAATATGACACTGAACTTTATAGAGTCAAGAAGGTGGCACTACCAGGTCAAGTTACAGATCAGGTTTGTGGTGAGGAGAGAAGACGGGAAACTATAACAAAACTGTAAAAAAGTGAAAGATAGAGGTTTAATGCCGTACTGTGGAACATTCTAGGTACAGCAAAAGCACCACCAACAGAAAAGTTAGCATAGTGCACCTTTATGAACTACTAACATATACACGAGCTTTAGTTATTTTTTTTTAAATACAATAATAATAATAATACTAATGCTAATAATAATAATGCTAATG
>KN494055.1:72316-86547 GCA_000787155.1 Scartelaos histophorus | reverse complement strand
AGAGAGAGAGAGAGAGAGAAAACACAGCAAGACATAGTGGGTTAGGACAATATGAAAAATGTAATATTCAAATTTAACAAGAGCAACTGGGCCTCTACTTTGGATATTTGACAATTTCCCATTTGTCATAAAGGTCAAAATATAAGCACTGTCAAGCGAGTCACCTAGAAGCATGCACAGTATCGGCCTAAATAATAAATAAATACTTAATAAAGAGTGAGGGATTTATAATAAAAGTAAAGTGATATGAATGTATTGTCTGCATCAAAATATCTTGTCTAACTTTGAAATCTAAACTTAAAACCAAGATTATATATACTAAACAAAATCTTCCATAACGTTACATAATCCTCCCTCTTCAAATCAGAGCAAATGGGAGTCCAACAGGTTGGACTTTGTAACTAAGCAATCGTTGTTTAGTTTTGATAGACAAACTTATACTCAATACGGGTCTATGTACTCATGCACTAAGTAAACCTGGCTATAATGCATTCCACAGGTTGACTCAGTAGTCCCAACCTTGCCTCTTACCTCTGGTTCGCTATAGATCCTTGTGCGTAAAGCCGATATGGTCGTGAAAGGACAGTTTGTCACCATACGTCTGCTGAGGGCACCTGGAAATGTAGAAGGAGAGAAGATCATATTGAGACACGGTAGAAAGGGGAAATAAATGACGCGGAGGGGAGGGTGCCGGTGGGGAGGGGGGCAATTCTTCACATCCATGTTGCGCTACAAAGGGTGGGGCCTTCAGGAATTCGCTCTGCTTCCTTCTTGACTTAAGGCTTATCTTAATTAGAATATGTGGGGTCAGTGCGCGCGTGCACCCAATTATTATTAGTAAGTTATTAAGGCATTGGATTTCTCAGCACTTCTTAACCAACTGTAGCAAAGCATGGCCCGGTACCTCCCGTGTCCAGCTGGGTATATCCATACGTTTGGTTAGATGAAGACACGCCCAGTAACACATTTTAGTGGAACATTTGATTCAGATTTTAACTTCAATCAAACTTAAACAATATTATGATCTTGGCTTTACTACTGGCTAATAACTGTCAGAAATCAACAAGAAATTGCGTCACAGATTTGTTAAACGTCGTTAACACTAAAGTTTGTAAAAGGCATTTGCGTCGCACTTACTTTGGGTGCAGCAAATCCAGCGCTTCCTTGGATGGATTTGTGAAGTCTGAGAAGCTTCTAATGTGCGCAGATAGAAGACTCCTAGGCTCTGATCGGACTGTTCCCCACGCCCTGTTCGCCTGTAGCATTCAGTACAGCAGCTGTCTACTGTAAAGTTGCCACGTTCATTTCGGTTTTAACTAGAATATACAATAGAACAAACATTCGACGCACTTCTTACTGTACATTGTAGTGATATAAGCGGTTTGGGGTTTAAAGGAACCTCACGGAGACCAAAATGGTAATATACATTTGTTATGTAATGTCTGCCCTACAGAAATGACATAGCACACTTGAAAAGGCAAAAATCACAAACAAAAACAAAAGCGAGTATAGATAGCGCACGACTGTGATAATACTGTGGAACAGAAGACCTTCTAAAACCCCAGCCACACCTAAACTCTCAATCATTTTCTGACACTTGCAGAGGTTTCGATGAGACGCGAGGTCCTTAAGTTCTCCGTGACATGCAGTTTGTCGCGCTCTCGCGTCCTCCGCTTGCCTTTTAAACCCATATAAACACAAGGAGCGGTCCAGTTTGACTTTCCGTGCGGTCCCACCCCACGCTGCTCGGTGCTCGTCGGGGAAACCTCCCTGGTCCCTTTCCTTGCTCCAACTCCTCGCTTCAAACCGGCTTCCCACTCCGATCAGCTGGCAGAACTGTGGCGTCATTACGCACGGGCCACCAATCAGACACAGAGCGGAAAAGTTACTGCTGACGCCCACTGTGGGTCCCTGGACTGTCAGCCAATCACAACTCAGAGTTCTGTGAGAACTCAGACATGTGGACCAATCACAGAACGTCCGCCCATGGAGGGCGTTTCCTCTTTAACCTATGAGCAGCGAGGAAGTTCAACGTGTGAAGTGCTGGGAACTTTTTTACACCTAAGACAGCGATGAAACTGAAATCAAAATATAAAAATGAAACATTGTCGTGATATTTGAGTAGGTTTTGTATTTGAGTTACAAATGATACTGATTGTCAGGAAACGTGAGTTTCATTTTCTCCACTGTATCTCTCCCTTTCCTTCCCCTGATTTGCTTCAGTCTGGAGCCAAGTTATAATTTACCTAAAGGCAGAACACAAAACCCCTTCAGCGTCATATGTTATACGTTTCACTGACTAAATGTTTTCTTCTGAATACAAGTGAGTAGTTTTACACAAGTAATAGCATATCTGATTCAATTTGTTTCCTTTCCAGTGCTAGTCCATGGAAAATTTGAATCGAAACTGAAGAATTTCGTTTTCATAACTTCAGGGATATGCCCTATATCCAGGTGTGCACTTGTTAGGTAAGGATGCTACGTAAGCACATTGTTTGGTAAGTAGTTGCTAAATAGCACTGAGTAAACAGCTGGTATTGAATAGTTTTAATGTTTAATGTGTTACCTATCATTGATAACTAGCATATTCTTACTACTCTCTAGAATAGTCACAATAGTTTTTCAATTTCTGCAAAGAAGCATGCCTGTGGTTAAGAGTGGATTTGGAATCTTCTACTACCAAATAAGTGACTCCACGTCTAGTGGATGGAAAACCTTCCACAGGAGGTCTGGCCTGCTTGTTGAGGTCACAGTACTGCCACATTTGGAAGTGAGAGTGCTCATTTTCTATATACACATTAGATTGTTATTTACACATTTTGTTTAATTTTGTTGAAACATTCTTCAGATTTATCTAATGTTTGTAACATGCGAGGTATGTGAGCGCACAAATGACAAGTAGGTTATACCCCGTGCAGTGATGATGGACAGCTATGTGCTATGCTCTTTTATACTTTTAATTTTATAGGCTTAATGTATTTTCATGTAAATAAATATATAAACTAATCTGATTTTAACTTAACACAAACTTGCCATGTGACAACAAGAACAATAGCAGTTTGAACTTGACCTATCCATGGGTTTTAGCTTCCTGTTCATAAACATCATTTTGTAATACAAAACAATACAAAACTAAACTAAACTAAACTAAACTAAACTAAACTAAACTAAACTAAACTAAACTAAAACAACCACATGGATAGTCTTCTAAAATGAAAATATCTTTAACCCCACTCAAAATCTACTCTCTCTAAATCAAGTGTTCAGCCACTTTCTTGTCTGCAGATCAGAGGTATTACTAAGCCATATTTGTTGTTGCATTTTTAACAGGCAGGAACTCGCGGCGGCCACAGCAGTGACAGAGCTTTTCTCCCATGTCTCACATTCTGTTCATGCACAATGTACCAGGGGCAGACAGGCATCACTCAGGAAACCAGCAGAGAAACAGACATTACCAACACTGAGTCTAATGAATCAGTGGTGGAAAATCTGCATAGGCTGTCTCTGTGTATGGAGCTTGTGTAACATTAGGACTTAAATACAGGGGTTGTTCTTCCTGTTCTGGGTGAGGCAAAAGAAATATATAAGCTAAAATGGTATGTACAAGTTTAATTGAAATCAAATTGAATTGAAATAAATCATTTAAATGTACAGTTTTTGGTTTCCTGACCAAAATCAGGGCTAAATAAAATATTAAACAGCCGTGAACCTGGAATATCCCTGCACAGTCCCACTAGTTAACAAGCCTAACATAGTGCAAACCTAAGTCTAAACTCAAGTGTTAAGAAAATATGTTCTTTTAATGTTTTGTGTGCCATATTGCATTTATTTGTTTAAACAATAAATTAAGAATATGCACAAAAAACAACTTTACAGATTCTTTCTAACACCTTTTTCCTGCCTTCTATTCCTGTCTTTACAGACGTCTTTGCCGTTATCTCACCTTGAAGTCATTTTCTTATCTGCAAAAAGGATTTCTTGGAACAAAAAGTCATTATAAGGTAATTTTTCTGCCATATGGTTGTAATGATACTTTACACATGTAATTAAAAGAAAGTTAAAATAAAAAACCTAGGCATTATTTATATATTATATTGTAATCATAATGAGTAAAATTTGGCACAGTAAAATAATATGCAAGACACTTTTTATGATAGAGTTGGATGATGAAAAAGAAATTACACATGTTGTCCTAAAACAAAAGCATTATGGAGTGGCGCTAATCTGAGGGTTTGCGGCTCGATCCCTGCTCTCATCAATGCACTGACATTGTGTCCTTGGGCAATACTGTTTCTCCAGGCTCCGGTGTTTTCGTACAGGAGATACATGTGTGTGGCTTCGGGAGTGTAAACAGGATATCAAATGGAAATGAACCCTAGGCTGCAATCCTGCGTGCACACTTACATATGTTAAGTGCTTCAAACAAAAAAGGGCAGAACGCATTATGTAAAAGTTCGTTTAGTTTAGTATTCTGTGCTTGTTCCAATGCAGGAGGACCACCGTAATCACTAACCAAACACTAAATGCATTTGAATATATTAAATTACTTGTACAAATTGTTATGTGTGCTTGGAACAAATAGTCATTCTTGTCCATTTTCTTCAAGCACATTAGGATCCTTCCTCTGACTATTGGGACTCTTTGTGCCCAATGTAAGGCTTCTGTGGAGTGTGAATTGGACGTAAGTCATTGGAGATTTAGGGGACCCCTCTGTCACTTTAAGACGTGGCTTTGGTTAAAAAGAAACTGATTAGTAGTGCTGGCAGTCGGTGTATGGAGCAGTGAGGAGAGCCAGACCAATGAGGAGCCCTGCTGGGTGGAGGTTACAAAAGCAGCCTGAACCCAATGACTCAGCAAAGTTGGGTGCGTGAGAGATGACACTTTGCAGCAATTTAAAGGGCCAGTGTGCTGCTGAAGGAAGCTGAAAAATGCACTTTAAAATCAGGCCAAGTGTTCACTCCCTCCCCTCTTGGGTTAATCATGAAAGAATGTAGCTCATGTTGTTCGGAAGTGTTGTCAGTGAAGTCAGTGTTGCTGTCCATTCACAACTGCTTAGTATACAACCTTGTACACATTTAATTGTAAGTATATTTGAGAATTCCCAGTAATACTTGCAGGATTACTATTACCATGTGGATGATTACGTTTTTTGAAAGACCATAGGTAAATTAGTTTACACTGTTACATTAAACTTGACTCACATCTAATAAGCATTTTTACCACAGTAAAGTTTGTGATTTGCTTACTGTATATTAACTACACTTTTTTCTTTGGTTGCCCAAAATTAAATTCAAAGAAAAAAAACTTTCAAGAATTAACACTAATAATAGGGAACGAAAAAAGCAATATATAACTACATTTATCACTTTACTGATTAACCTAACACATCTTTGTAACCACCAGTAGATAGTAAGATCATGTAATAATACTTTAAAGTTGATGGTACTTCATACTTGTCGTCTACATTTGACCCATCCTTCAGTGCAGCTGGGGCAGTTGTGAGCGCACCACAGTGCAGCACCCTAGGGCCCATGTCAAGATCTTTGGCATCTGCAGCACCTGGAAGAAACCCCTTGATACAGGTAAGCAGTGGTACTTGTGAAATGACAAAGTGTATATGGAGTATGATGTTTTGTACTAAAACAGGGATGTCCAAATTATGGCCAAATCCAGCATTTAAACAAACTTTTGTTCCCCCTCAGGCCCTCTGCTCAATTGGCTCATTTAATCATATGGCATAACCTTTTACTACAGTCTTCAGTAATTCTACCACTCTCAGTGTGATGACAAGGACCTAAGATTCCTGTTCCAAGCCTTATTAAAGGTACAAGGTTTGATCAAAGCTGTGTAAAATGCACCAGTATGACCTGTCATCATCTGTCTGGGACCCTTCATTTCAAATATGTTTTTGATGTAAGTCTCCCATTGAAAAACGTTTGGACAGTCCTGCTTTAAAATTATGGCAAATGTGAAATATGTCAATTCTCATTAGTGCTTGTTAGACTACTATGTTGTACAAGCACTTGTTTAAGTCAACAAAAAAACCTGCTAACCTGTGTTTTATACTTCTACAAACGTGTTCTGAAATCCACACAATTCTTGTATTAGTTAAGCAGTTCATAATGGTCCTTGACATATTTAAAATATTCACTTTAATATTCTACTTATAAACAAATACTTATATCACAAATATAATGGCAATTGCAGTGCCTGTCAGAAAAAAATCTATTTGATATTTTTGTTCAGAACTTGCTGCAACGCAACCACTGCCTTTGCTCTTTTTCAATGTTCCACGTTTGAGCTGGTTTGACCTAGAAAACACTCACACTTTGGACTTTGAACTCTTTTAACCTACTTTATCACAACTAAAAGAAATGTCTGTACTCAGTAACTGAACTTAGTGATTTCAATATACAGACTGGGAACTTATTAAATATTATCCCAATTTGATCTACATGAACTTAAAATAAAAAATAAATGTTTATCAGTAATGGTTGGACAGGTAGGTAAAGTATTTGTATGTAATTTCATAAGATCTAAATGGTTATTTGGCAAGATCAGGAAAATGTTAGTACTTCTTCAGGTGTCTGGTTGCTATAATATAATTTTGTGGATCAGAAATATTACATCATAGTCAGTGCCCTTTGACCTTGTGATGAACAGGCCAATGTGCACTCCTGAATGGTTCTTCCGTGAGCTCTATCTGGTAGCACACAGGGCCAAGGCTCACAGATATGATTAGTCTCACTGATGGAAAAGGAACACATTATTCCTAGACAGTCTGATCCAGATTCCATCCTCTCCAGACAGCTGCTTTTTTCTGATTATCGGAACATCTAATGATCATAGACGCTCAAATGCATGCTTGTCGCTTTCTTCCTAAAAAGAGGGAAAAAAATCGGAGTAGCGCTGTTGAAACTAATTGCTAGTGACAGGCTGGCAGGGCTGTGGCTGCAGAGAGGGTGACATCACTGCTACAGCGAGACTTTGAAAAGGAATGTGTTAGTGACCAGTGGGAGATACTTGAGCTGACAGGACTCTTTCCGTCACTTTCGCCTTATCGCTAAGTGTTGGGTTTGCCTTTGAGCTAGCAGGTTCAACAGTAATATACACATCAAACGCAATAAAGGGCCAAAACAAGTGGTTCTCATTCTTGGATGTCTTTCTCTGTATGTTTGTGTGTCAGGTGACCACAGACCAGGTACCTGCCTATGGCCCATGGTCACTGTTACAGAGTCCCAAACCTCGAACCAAAAAAGCAGTGAATGATGAATAAACCAATGTCACAAATCAGACTAAAGCTTTATTTTCCCTATTTCAGTCAGAATGTGTGAGTTGGTGTCTATATGTAGTAGTGCAGCTAACTACCTCCACGACTGGCACTGTGCTGGTGTGACGCTCACTCTCATGGATCAATAAGCTCTTACATAACTCTGGTTTGGACTGGAGGCCAGATTCCAGCTGACTGGAACATGTGATGGGCTTGGAGAGTGTTGACCCACATTTTCCCTTCCTCTTGAGATCTGTCCCTCCCTCAGCCCTCTGTCTTTTCTCTCCATGGTCTAGCATAGGGCCGGGCCCCTCTCAAGCCCTTCACACCCACCACAGAGGTGGAGACAAGGATATGTCAGGGCCACATGCCCAGACATGGACTCAGTCAGTCCCTGGTCGTCTCCTGTAGAGTCAATGCAAAAATATGATTACTTTTTCATAAAATAACAACTAACAAGAAAAGTCCCCCAATGTGATACAATTCAAAGTAGACAAAATCTATTCCAATGTTATTGTAAAAAAAAAAAAAAAAGAAAAGCAGTCAGTGCTAAAATGACCATTACCTGTATTCTTAATATATCACATACCACGGTTTAAAACCCATATTAAAGTGTGTTATGTTTATGTGAAGAGAGTTATCAGGATTATCAAAGTCCATATTGAGGCTTGCCTAATACTAGTGACTATTTCCATGAACAACATGAGCTTGTGTGCAACCAGCATGCACTGTATTTTTGGTACACTTGGGCATAAACAGAGCATGGTGCAGCACTTTGATGTTTCAGAAAGCATAGGTCTAGGACAGACGGTTTCCTGCCACGTTAACCTGTCTCACTTTGTGTTACAGTAAGCTGATAAGTCTCCACTGTGTGCCCTTTAGTTCTTTGTTTCATTGAAAACCACTTCACACAACTCCCAAGAATGTTTGTATCTCTGTGAAAAACCCAGTGAAAACATACAAATGACTCATCTTTCCAAATCCAATACATCACAATGACTTTCACTTTGGGCACATAGCTTTGATTTTCATAGATCTTATTAAATTATATGTTTACTCGTGTTGCCTGGTGGTGCTCAGTAGTACAGTAGTACAGTGTGCATCTACAGTAATTAGATGATTATGGAATGCAGTCACTTAAGGAAGTAGCAGTGACTCACCAAAAGCATATTTCCTGCTTCTATAAATAGACATGCACTATAGATTAAAATAGGGTTGTGCAATATATCAAAATCATATTAAAATCACTGTTTGGGTTGGCACAATTCTCAAATGCACAGACTGCAGTTATTTAGATAATGCAATGTCCTCTGCAAAGAGCAAAATACCCTGTAGCGTAGATGAGTTTATCAGTTCATATTTCAGTCTTCTCTCAAACATTCTAACTTCAATACAAGACAATAGCACTCATACTACAAATATTCATTTTTCTAAATGTCAATGTAGCGTGCTTAAGTCTGACTCATTACAAGTGGAAAGATAGAAGTGTACTTCCTCTGCTCAATGCCATGTGCCCCTAATGTAACTTGTTTAACTTTGAAGATAACACTTCCTGAACATGAAAATAGCAACTTTGCCAATGATTGTACAGCAGTTTTGAAAGAAACACTGTGAACTGAATTGTGATTTTGTTGTTTTCCTCAACAAAAGAGGGCAAAGTGGTAATGAATGCTCCATATTGGTATAGTATAATGAAATGAACTGTGAAAACACTTCAAAGCAAGCATTATGCACATTGTTTCACACGGTGTATACATATGGCTCAGTGGTTAAGCTGCAGCACATATATAGGAGCAGAGTTTTTTGCTATACGGTGTAGAAAATATATCCTTTTATTTTTAGTAAATAATCTGTTACTATTATTGCTATCTCTGTATTTTCTTTACCCATATGCTGCTGCACTACTGTACTGGGCCGGGCTCATTAATCCAGTTCTGTGTTCTGAAAGTGCATGCACACTTATACAAGGTTTTGGCTGTGCTTGTTCTTTCTAATCTGTGCCCTTTTAGTGTTAGCAAACAGAGCCGTTCATAACAGACCAGCCAAACTGCCACAATGCATTAGATCTACTAGTGACTCTAATTTAGCCTGAAGGTGAGGCGGTTACCCTGGTACAGCTCATACACAGTGAGAAACATGCTAATACAGAGCATGGAGACAATCGCATGCTAGTAACCATCACATTCCCTCGTTCCAGTGCATGTATTCTGTTCATTGTATTCTTCTTATTAGCACATGAGCTGCGTTATGTTCTCTGGAGACACTGACCACACCCTGCAGAACCCGTGCAATGTGACAGTGAAGGAATTTGCTGCTGGCTCGCCACGAATCCTGGAAGCTTGACTCAAAATACTTGAAGATCACATGTTGCACAAATGACAGGGAAAAGTGCAAAAATGGGTAGCGTGCTGAAAAGTGTATTTTTGTATGCTGTGATTAATTGTTTGGAATGCAGAATATATTTTAAGGGATTTTTTAAAAATAGTTAATATAGTTATTTTTTTGATTGATGTATTGAAAGCAGATATGAGTCAAAATGCAAAAACAAGAAGTCTGGAGTATTCAGTGTGATTTTCCTCATTACTGATAATCATGAAAGGAATAAGTCAAATAGAATGGTAACACATAAATGTAACATAAAATAGGCCATTTGTAAATGCAGTATTTACATTTAGATTGGGCCAGTGCATAGATGTATGTGATGTAGTCAACAAAATACAATACAAAAGAAAAATCAAGTTTGCCTGTGCTTCAAATACTGATTGACTCTGTCTAAACTAAAACTTATTCCCTGATTAGCAGTTTGTTCAGACCCTCTCATGTGACAGTGAGTAAGCTAACCTTTGTAACACTTTCCATAAGTGCAGAAGGACAATGACCCCACTGCTGAAAAGGTGCACATGCAATAAACACATCATTTTAAAGTGCACTGTGAGATGTTAATACTTTGCTTTGAATGTTCCAATGTATGTTAAACTTATATTTCTTCTATTCATTTGCTTAAATTTTTATTGCTCAATAATCCACAGATCTGACCTGTAACTTGACATTGTGGCAAAGCAAAAACTAACATCTCCCTGGACAACACCCACCCCCCCAACCAAATCAGAAAAGTTACATAGTGCCCCTTTAAGTGTGATAATCTTACTCAAGCACCAAACGTGTGCTGACTGAAAGCAGTGACTTGGCAGAGTCGTATGAACCTGCCACCTAAGCTGATATCTGCTGAACTCAAACGGGTTACTAAATATAAGTGGAGTTTCCATGCCAAAACGAGAAGGAGCTGTGTCATTATATGAACGTCTGTCAGGAGGCGGCAGTGATATTTCTGCTGCCCTCTACTGGTCACTCAGCCTTAAGACTGCTAAAGAAAAAATTACTACAGGTGAGGGCTGCAGCTAGTGGCTTATTTACCCAGTAGGGCATACTTACAGATTTTTCTTTTTTTAATGTTCATTATGTCGTTTTGGTTTTATTCCTACTATGTTTGAGTTATAAAGCTGCTTTCCCGTAGCACCTGGTATTTTGAAGTCTTGCATACAATTATGATGCAATTTTACATTTCTAAATTAGTTTCTGGTGTCATTCAGTTAGTTGAGATTCATTTTAGAATCTTTTTGAGCTCTATTATAGAATGAAACTAACAATCATGTCATACTCTCAGATGAGGGCAAGAGCCAGATTTCTGTATTGATTACATTGTAATTTACCATGGAGTATCTAAAAGGTAATTTCACAAATGTTGAACCAGCATTACCACATAATGTTGTATTTTCACAATGTTAATTTTAGCTGCCCCCATCTATAAAATGTTGTGATGTTATCTAAAACCCTAAAAAAACATCTAAAACAGGTCAAATATGTGAGATGTCTTAAAAATATAACACTATTGTAGTCATCATTTTTGATAAGACTATTTACAAAAGTCTAAGTTAAACATCCTCTGAATAGTTTACAGTACATATTCGTCAATAACACATATCACTTATGCTTTATTTTTTTTTAGCCACATGATGGCGCCCACGGTCTGAATTAAAACAAGATTGAGTCAAAGAATAGTTGTTACAGAAACAGATGGAACAGTTTCAGGTTGTATAGACAAATTAAGATGTTTATTTGTGAATAATGTTGGCGGCATGGACTAGGACGTTAAAATAATCCCTGAAGCCATGTTTTTATTTATTATTTTGGTGACAGTAGAATATTTATTGGATTTTCATGGATCTTTGTATCAACAAGTAATACACACAACACAAACATAATGCTGTGGCCTTATCATCCGATGCTGTTCCCACCGCCTTTGAAACCTTGTGCAATTTAGTGTGACGCTTACTTAATTAAATATCAATCAGACAAATTAGATCTGGACTGGAGCCAGTGAGGGATTGGATAGGTCAGGATTGAATAAGCAAAATGGGAAAGGGCAGTTCCACTCTAACAACTTAATTGGCCCATATGGAGGGCAGCGGTTATTGCACAAATCATTATCCATAACAATTGTACATAAATTATATTAATGTCAACAGAGATGCAGAAAGGATAGGGTGGTAATGTGTACAGCTCATTTCATTATTTATTCATCCATGTTCATCAGGCTACATGTAACTGAAACATCCAACAAATATAGCAGGATCGTAACAGTGGATATTTTGTAGCAAGTCTCTCATTGAAACCACAGACAACTCATATGTTCACCTAATCCATGCTATTTTGGGTGCTGACTGGAAGTGATATGCAGCTATACAGATACGCACTGCTTGGTTCAAAGTCTTGTGTTGCAGTAAAAGTTAATTCATCTTGTGGCTGTTACCTGAAATTTTAAAAAAGTTTAATTTGAAAATTTAGAGAAAAAAAGTCTGGCTTGTTGAATATTCCCTTAAGGGCTGCGGTATTAACCTCACCTGTTTGTCAACTGTTTATCACCATGGAGATAGATGAGTTTAAGGCCATACTGTGGGACTTTCAAGGCAATAACATCAAACCTCCCATCAGAAAAGCTACATAGTACATAGTGAATATGAGCTAGTTGTGCACAGTCAGAATCAAAGGATGTGGTTATTGCATGAGCTTATATGTCACTGTACTGTGGCATCTTGTCTAAACGTGTCTAAGACTTTTTGTTTGTGTGTGATTTGAGTGTAGAGTGGCTGCAGGCTCACACCCGGGCCGTGGCTCTGAGTGCACTGTGCTCCAGCTGTCGGAGTGCATAAGGCTCAGAGAGGGGCCTATGCTGGGCAGAGGAGGAGAGCTGCAGGCAACAGCTATAAACAGGAATGGTGACAAATATGTTTCATTAAGATCCAGTAAACCAGACCTCATTAGCTGTTAGTTATAAGATGATCACATTTGAATAACTGAAAATGCCTTAGATGGATAAATATTAACACTGATTTCCCTTTATTTACAGTCTTCAGCCAAACCTAATACAACTTACAATTTATTAAATAACTTCAAAAAGTTAAAAAGCAACACAGCCTCGAGGAACAGCAATGTCAGAAAACAAATTTACTGATATCTTTTCACAAATTAGTAAAAAGAATATATTAGAGAATATTAATAGTGCTGAATGGAAAGTGAAATTCTAAAATGTTTAACATGTCATGTGCACCACTAATAGCAGAGACAGAAAGCAAATACACATCACAATACAGAGTGCAGTGCATATCCAAATGACACAGCATCTAACAATAACACTTTCAGCTAATGGACTGGTTAATTTCTTTGCATTAGATGCACTTATCCAATAACGTCCATGTTAATATGCCAGAAAGCTTGGTAGACACACTCAGGTTAAGTCTTTAGGTTTACAATAAACCAGTATCACAATATTAGTAACAGAAAAAAATATTATAAGGCTGTTCTGGAAATGCAGTAAATTGTTCTTTCTTGTTTTGCTTTTCTGCTGTTTTTTGATCACTTCAGTGTTCAGGGTGAAAATTGAAGTGACAGAAACAGAACTTAAGGGTACATGACATTAAGATGACACTAAGAGCACTACATGCAAATCAAATCAGCTACATTATAACTGATGCACTGTCTTGGCCATTGTGTGAAAATATAATCCATAATTGTCTTGTTATTGTTTTGAATATAATTACATTTACGCAACCATCATTTGTGCATAGAAAACTAATCTCTTAATACATATTGAACAGAAAAACATTATGTAGTGCTGACCTGAAAAATACAGGCCAAAGAAGAGCAAAACAAAACAAATTCATTACATTCATTAAGTTAATTACATTTGCTTGTATTCAGTCTTCATCATCGTGTGTAAGACCTCTGCCAATTGTAAATAGCATGAATATTATGAGAACAGGCCGGCACCCGCTTGCACGTGCTAATACTACGGTTGCGGAACACCCGACCTCCGCCAACCCCACCTAATCCCCTCCTCCTTGCAGCTAGTTGCTTGGATCTCTCCTCTGCGGCAAAGAAGTCTGTGCTAGCCCTGAAGAATTCTAGCATGGTTTTGTGACTCCAGTTGATCTCCTGCTTGTCAGAGCCACAGTTATTTGCGGCCACATCCCTGTACGTGTTGGGAGATGCGGTAGAGAACGCGCAGTGACCACCGCGATTGGTCAAAAGCAGGAAAAAATGTGGATTTGTCTCAAAGAGTTCCAACGGAATGGTGGACTTAGCGTCGCCTCGAAAAGGGTCATCTTTCGCACATATACTCAATACTGGGATAGCTACCTCGTCAACATCTCTTAAAGGTTCATTGTGTTCCCAGTATGTATCCCATGAAAGGCTGCTTCCTGTGGGCGGCACTATTGTTGAGTTGTGACAAAATAGTGCCTCCTCTATGCCCCTTAAGGATGATCTGGAAAACAAATGTTCGGTCTGGATGATTTGGCCCAATGCGCTCCGGTACCTGCACACATAAGAAGCAACCCATCAAAACACAGACCTAAAACTAGCCAATCTATTCAACTTTGATTTGACACTCTCCATGTGGATC
>KN494055.1:11258-72288 GCA_000787155.1 Scartelaos histophorus | reverse complement strand
TCTAGGAAATCAATAATTGGAGAGACGGTCATCATCTGTTGCTACAGTAACTTGATTTGTTCCTTAATTGTTTGTGCTTGTCCAATAAAGTAGACCCTCATATGCTTCAACGCTTAGAGACCTTTCAATGTCATAAGGATCTTGATTATGTGAGGTATAGCCATGTGATGTTTATATTAGTTTACAAATACATATGCAGAAATTTCATATATCCTGTATTTTATCCCACTAAGCTAAGCTATTTTGCAGAACATGAAAAAAAGATGCATAAATAATCATATGCAATCACAGAATCATCATAATCAATCATCAATTACGTGGTATTTTGATAAAAAGATAAATTTCCAAATATGGAACTTGATCATTTCTATTATTGACTATACCATGATAAATTACAACAAAAATCTGCAGTTGAACAATACTGATTTTAGCTGTTCCCCATCTGTAGGGTTGAGTTGTATCTGTTCTATGTATGTTTTGAGCTATAGTTTCCACTTTTCATAAACTGTCCTTGGCTCGTTCGTTTCTCTATGAATACATTTTGCTTGATCATGTGTCATTATAGAGTTACCTGCAGAGGCCAAACTTCTGGTACAGTGTTATACCCCACTGGATTGGCCACCACAGCCCTTTGTCAAACCAGCTCTGGCAGCGAAACACTGGAGAAAGGCACACGGCGGCAGTCACGTAACTAGATGAACCACACTCGCCCAGGTAGGAGAGCAGAAGCCCTGCCCCTGTGCTCTCGCTCACTGCATACAGACGACCCGCGGGCTGCCGGTAGCGGATGTAGCGCACTGCCTCCCGGAGGTCGGAGGGGTCACCGAACTGCTGCAGTTTGACTGAGGTAAGAGGGGTACCGTTGTGTCCACGGCGATTGAAAACGACCGGGAGGTAGCCGTGGAACAGGGCTGTTTCACACAACTGTAGGGGAAAAAATAAAGCAGGGGACTTTATAAAACGTTCTTATGTAAGGATTTTTAGATGATGATTAATTTCATAGAGAACTTTTCACAGAACCAATAGTACTGAGTTGGTGTAATCTCTCATTCGTCTGAGAACAGTCCATTTATGAAACACTTAATTAACACAACTATAATTTACAAAACTCTCAAGAAATATTATAAGAACAGGCAAAATGTTTGTTTTCATTACAGACACTTAAAATGCAATGCACATAATACTTGTTCAGCATGTTCAGGATCTTTGTGACTGCTCCAGAGTTCTGCTGCATAGGTCTCCATAACACCATCCACACACTACTGAACAATGAGTTCTTTTAACACTAAAGGTAGCCACTTTCCATGACAGTCCTGTTGGCAGAGGTGTTTCCAGTGGAAAGTTCTTCGTAATGCCTTTAATTATGTGGAAAAGGAATGAATATTATAGTACAAAGTGCAAAGAAACTGCATTCCTGTGTGGGTGGCATCATTATACCTCCAGTACAGTCAGGTGATCAGGACTGATATAGTCAACTCAAATCTACTGATCGTGAGGAGTGTTATTTTATATTATATATGTCTCCCATTTTTATCATGACTGTTATGTATTTAGATAAGAGCAGAAGGAAATCTTTATTTGTATTTGTATAAAGTATAAAGTTTACAGAGTACATCACAGCAGACTTCAGACAGGTTTACTATACTTCACTCATTTGTTTATGTGGGCTCCAGGAGGCGTATGTAGTCTGTAGTCTGTTGTATAACTGTACATTTTCACTACCATTTGAACCTGAGAGTAGGCACACCATTGTGGTATTGGCAGAAATATTAGTGCTTTTAATGCAAGAACTACATTTTGCAGTGGTTTTTCACTGAACTGTATACTTTACTTTATTTATAATATTGAAGTTTGTTGAAATTACCTCACCTGCTTTGTCATTTATCCTTGTAATGTACCATGTGGAGAGCACATGCACCACAAGTACTGCACTGTACTGAGAGTGAAGTGAGTCAGTCATTCATCTCTCATTAAACATTATATCAGTAAGAAGAAATACTAGAATAGGATTGCTTCTCTACAAGTTCCGTTGGCTTTACTGTGGTAGTTTTATCCTTCAAAATTAGATCTTTGACTGATTACTGCGGTAAGCCCCATGTAATACAAGATGACTGCATCATAGAAATGCAGACTACAGTGGCATTTAATACTTTCCCTGAATGACTAGGAGATACATTTATAGTGTAAGCAATGTGCAAATATAACAGTAGTTAACCATTTACGTATGGTAAATGGTTAATTATGCAACACAAAAAGTAAATTAATTTTGTAGTGTGACAGACAGGTGACTGTTTCCCTGCCTGCTCACAGTGCAGTTAAGATCGTATTAAAAAAACATGTTAACCCTCTGACAGCATTGTCCATCAGGAGTATTTACTTAAATGATGTAAAGGAAATTGAAAAGTGACAGGAAGTGTGTGGAGTCTACAGACCCATAAGAGACGAGCCGCTTAAATTCTCTGTAGATGCTTGAAAAAGACTATTTTGTTAAGGTGGTCAACTGCAATCCTTTTAATAAAAAATAAAAAAAGACTACATTCATTTTTATCTACTAACTGTGCAATGGTGGTAGAGCACATGCCCAGAGATAAATGTTAAGCTCAGTATTGAATTAGATTAGCAGCCTGTTAAATGATTTGGCTATAGCTCCCTGTACAGACATTACCACCATTGAAGTACAATCCACTGCGGACACAATGTGATGGGAATTTACCCACAAGAAGCATGAGTACACAAGGGTGGCAAATAAAACAGCTTCTTATCTGTGTCAACAATAATCAACAGGATATTTCTGATAAGCGAGATTTCCGATTGGCTAAATCTCAAAATCCACTTATAAAAATAGTGCAGTGACATTTGTATGTACACAGGACTTGGCAACTTTATGCTTTAATCTAGGACCCTTGGGTGACTCATAGCATTATAAATTCAGAAAGTGTGTGTTAGATTTTATAATGGAACAGTGAAACAGCTAAAATTGTGAGAAAGCCAGAGTGTAGAAAATGCCTCTCACTTGTCTGTTTTCATCAAACTTGTGAATTGTTCACCAAATCGGTTTCAGTAACAGTAAAAGAATGCTACGGCTGCTGTCCAACACTTTTTATCAGCTCAGTGACAAATTCCACAGGCTCAAAATCTAGACTTTGGGTTTTATTTTCAGAGAAGTAGTGCCAAATTATTGTTTGTATTGAAGAAATGGGGAAGAAAACTGTTAAAAGAATGTGGTGATTGACCAGGATGGATGTTCAAATTTAAATCTGAAGCCATTTTTATTTGTTGTTGATATGCAAGTAGTGTAGTCTTGTGAGTTTTTTGTCTAAAGGTCTTAACATTATACTTCTGCAGAATTAAAATTATTGGCATACGTTTTGAATGCTTATTGTATGCTGTTTTTTATTTTATTTTAATTTCATCCTAAATGTAGGAACAGGCAAAACCAACCCACCAACCAGAAGCTACGCTAAATATTTGACTGAAAGCCAGAGGCGTACAATGTGAGAAAACTAGGTCACATAATGGTGGTAAATTGAGGCCATAAATTGCCTGCATGGGCCAGTGTGAGCCTGGCAGGTGATCTCCACGTGAAGCACGGTGGCTCCTGTGTGCTCCTTCACAGAAACTATTTCACAAAGCTGTAATCACAGCTCTTGGAACACACATGCCGGTCCCTCCATGTGTTTTATTACCTGTCACTAAGTTACTGTCAACCCGACCTTGGAGGAAAAATGATAATTATTAAGTTGACTGCACTATAATGATGAGCTTGTGTTAACTGGTACAACATATTTTACAGTGACTGGCAAAATCAATAAGGTTTTCATTTGGGCTCTAGGTTTCATTTCATATTTTGTATATGGTGAATGAATGTACTTTACTTTACAATATTTAGAAATACACTAAAATAACTGTAAAAATGATTATCATGTACTACTATATTATTACACTTTATGTTATATTTTTTTCCGATACTATACTACTATATACTACTATAACATTATGCTGGTGTTGAAAATGTGAAACCAAATGTCTTCTGGACGATCTCATTTATTCATGCATGAGATTCTGAAATGTGCTGCGTAGCACATGCTAACCTGCACTGACAGCACTCACTGCTAGTTTCCCTGAATCACTCTCCTCTGTTTTGCCCTTTGCACACTCTGGAGCTTGTTTCATCCTTATCTTCCTGCTTTGCACCAAAGGCCTGGATGTTCTGCTCATGTGGGTCTCGATGGAGACAGGAGCTTTCCTAATTGGTGGATGTATCCCCAGTAGTATTTCTGCCTTTAGACCTCCCAAGTGGAACCTCACTGACAGAGGGGAAATAGGTCCTTCATCGGAAATAGAAAACTGCAGAATTGAATGATAGCACTCTCACAGTCCTATTGTAGCATGTTAAGAATAGCACTTTAAGACATGACTTGCAACAAGGAACAGTTATTTCAAATGCTATTTTCAGTGCAGCAGCCATGTTAGAAAATCCATACAAAGTAAAACTAAGGCCAAATCAATGTTAATAAATCAAATAAAATTTTATTAAAATTTTCGACCTCACATCTGTTCAGTAATGACAAATAAATAAAAACTGACAACAGTATTTTGAGTGGTTAGTGGTTAGTGGTTGCTTGTCCATCTCAAAGTTCTGTCTGTTGTTGTGTCCTTGAACAAGGCACTTCCCTCACCTTGCCTAATATAGATGTGTGTGATGGAGTGATTGGTGGAGCTGATGGTGCAGACTGGTGCTCTGCAAGAGAACATTGGCAATACAAGATATGGTCTGAGTCATAAGGTGATGTTTAATGTTCGAAAGAGCAACATTTATCAGTGGATTTAAAAGTCTTGGTAGGCTGCATAGTTCTGCTTTTATATTGTGTAACTTGATTTTCCCTTTTTGTGAGCTGTTTGCAGACAATGAGCAAGATCAAACTGACAATAAGGCAATTGTGCTTAGCTTTCATTCAAGCAGTACATTAAATTGACTCCAGAGACAGAGCAGGTGAAAATGCATCCATACAAATAGGCTGTACAGAGACCTTTTCCACATGCATCCTGCAATGTTAGTTCTGTTGATCTGCAGTGGATAGCAACACCTTACATATTTGTTGAACTAAATAACGTCTGGCATCTGACAAATGCTCTGCCAAAGGGCTCAAAGGCAATTTAGAATTTTGTAACTGGGTTCATGTGAGGTTATATGTAGTACAAGAGATTAAGTTGGAAGTTTTTGTAACACCTATACTATATAAAACATTATCATTTTTGTAATGGCTTTGCTTTGTATATATATTTTTTTCTTTATGTACCACAAACTTAACACATTGCTTATACAATCCAAACTCACAGTAAAAGTAATCGGCCCAGTCGTATTTGTAGCGAAAACAAACTTCCCAGTGTCGTCCTGTTGCTGTTGCCCTGTGGATATTGACAGTCAGACCGCTCACTCACCTTTTGCACATTTCTCGTGATCCTCCCGAACGAATTTGGCACAATGAGCAGCACTGGGCTGGAGGAGTGGCTGGATGTTCTGCGTCTCCTCTGGTATGAGGGCACTGCCCAGTCCAACGCCACCAGCCCCTCGTCGCTCAGCTGCAGGTTATCCCGCACGAACTGGACCGCGCCGTGGTATGGCCAGCACGCCTCGTACACGCTCTGGAGCACGGCGCTCGCCCTCCAGCTCCAGCCCACACATGGTGAATAGTCACTAAAACTTCTGCAGTGTTTCAGCAGGTAGTTGGCCAGAGCTGATGGTTTGCATATGAACGTCACGAAATCCTTTTTAACGTCAGGTTTGTTGTGCGTAAAGCTGTCGTTTTTGGTATTCGAGTTCTCCTCCTCTAACAGCGCATCCGTCTGTCCCTCGGTGTAAAAATACGCGGAACCTGGCCAGATGAAGACCACCAGGATCACAATGAACACAACTACAAGGCATTCCAGCATCTGCGCTAAATGACAAATAACTCGGTCAACTTAACGTGCTCGGCAGCCGCGCCAGTTACCCGCACATCCCAGTCACTTAAAACGCGCTTAATGGATATCAGAGCGCACATGCTTTTCCAAACTCCTGCTGCATTCCCGCTCCTTCCGCATCACAAATAGTCAGTTTCCACCTGTGGAAGATGCTGTGTCTTTCCTCTTAATGATCAAAAAGTCCAACAAACGCACCTCTTCGCTCTCAGCTTTGTGATTACCAAAAGAGTGGCGCGCTCACACCGCTGCTTCTGCTGGCAACGCCTCCCCATCCAGCCCCAGTCACAACCAGGTAGAGTCTGATATCACAATGAACGCCATAGGCCCCCTTAGTGCATCACCAGTCAAAGAGTTCCTGTAATTTCTGCCACTTGCGAGAAGAGCTGGTAACCATTGGCGCGCTTGGAAGGGGCTGAACTATGAATGAACCAAATATTGACTTTGTTTTTGGATCTGCTTTGGGGGACATGAGGAGAAAGTTGGCAAATGGCTCATACAAACAGTTTGCACAAAAGCTTTTTTTTAAAAAATTAATTCTGAATAGAAGTTTTAATTTGATTTGAAATGGGCTGTTATTGTAGGTGAGAATGTATAAATATTTTTGTGATATTTAATGAAATAGTCAGTTAACCTCTGAGCTATAAATAAAACTTAATTTCACATAAAGGGCAAAAGGAGATGATATAAAATATTCATATAATACAGTTAAAATAGCAACTTTTTCAGATAAATTGTTGACTTTTGTGTATTGCAAATATATCTTCATCAAATTATGTTTTCTTTTTCTATTCAGACAATACACAAATACTTGCCTGGAAATCCAGACTGATCGCTCTCTGTTTATTTTATACAGATCTGCAGAAGTCTGGATTCTGGATCCCAGGCAACAACAAAACTGCCATATGAAAGAAGATTCTTTGGAAAGTTAGTTCACAGAAAGCATGTGTTTGCACCTTCTTGCCTATTACTTTTCCCGGCAGAAAAAGTAAAAACATACAGCGAACTGATGAAGATGAAGGTAATGCATAACAGGAATGCAATGCAGTAATTTGTTGCTATCACACTATTCCTAAAAGTTATAGAGTGGAAAAAGACAACAAATACACATTTTTGAAAATGTTGTTCATTGACCATTCAGTTTTACCACTTAGTCATTAATTTTGAAGTTAAAACATTAACTCAGCAGAGGTTCTAATAGATGATTTGCAGTGTAGTCGAGATAATTGGTAGTAGTGCAGTATAGATAAAAAAGGCTGCACGTTATCTTGTGAAAAGGCCAAAGAAAATGCTCAAGTCAAAAAATACTATTCTCTGATGCAAATAGGAAAGGTCATTGCTTATAGCGGTGACGAAGACTGCAGATAAGAGCTGGGGTGGAGATAAGGTGAAGGTTGCAGTGATTTGGGATATCACTGAACACATCGTTCATTGACCCAAGATGGCTCCCAAAACACACCACAGGGTTTGAGTACACAAGCGGATTGCCCGTCATATGAATCTGAAATCATTCTTTTTTATTGGATATTATTTGGATTGTTTTGGGTTTAATTCACAACTGGTCCTGCAGAAAGATTTGCAGCACTGTTAAAATACAAAAATTACACACTGCAGTCCCAAAATGTACACAAATGATGGTAATAAACTACTTATATCATATCCAGTTCTACCAGTCTTGATCATGAATGATGTTTGCAATTTTTGACTAGGTAGTTCATGTCAGTTCAGTGTAGCTGGAGACATTACACAGACATTAGTTGTTATCTTCTGAGCTCACACTGTTGGCTTTTATGAGTGTCTATTGTGCGGTAGTCCCTGGAGCAATCACGGTGCTATCAGGTATCTAAAAAGCTCTACAGAGTGGCCATCTGATGCTGCATGGAACATTTTCCACAGCGTGAATGGGAGCATACGCCCATAAAACACTGCGCATTAGAGTGTATACCTATATTTCCTCTGATTGAAGTGCATCAACCTATGCCTTGGAGCGTGGAATGTCCATCATTTTGACCACTGAAGAAAGAAATTGGCTTTACTGGCTCCATTCCCAAGGCTACATACACACACCAGCTGGAAATTGACCTCTTTTCTATTATGTTATTTAGGTAACCAATTATGTTTCTGTCAATGTATTGACTACACATTTTCCATTATGGTTTACTGTGCATTTCTTGAAAGTTCAATTAAAACCAAGCAGTACCAGGCAAATGTAGATACATGATACTGTCGATACATTGAAAGTTGGAAGTTGTGCAGCAATCCAGTGTTGTATTTTATGAAAATGAATCAACCCATAACATGCAAATAAATACAAATACATATATATAATAATATAAATACAATACAAATAAAAAACAAGCAGATCTAGATAGAAATGCTGCTGTTTGGTCTGAAAAAAGGACCATGCTGCTGATATTGCCTCATGTTGCACTGTGGTTTACACGTGTTTCAGGGTTTACATTTTTATATGTCACCTGACAGGAAGTGGAAATAGAGCAGAATAAATGAGGATGTGGTCAGATATTGGTTTGCAGTGCACGGATAGCGGTGATAGCTATAACTGAACTTTTCTCTGTGGATCTAAGGAGGACAAAATACATAAATACACAAATACATAGTTAATTTTTTACACAAGATCAGGTGGGGCTAAAGCTGATCAAATCATCTACAGGTTTTGTTGGTCCTATTAGAGAATCAACCAAAACCAGCACAGAAATGGGTAAAATAGGACTCCTGTTTTACTCATTTCTGTACTTATTAGTAATAGTAGTGTAGTATTTTTAACACTACTACCTTTGTCAATTGAATAATACTACTAGGACTGCATGATTATGTAAGAAAGTGCACATTGTAAACAACTCCAGGAGCATTAACATTTGGGAAAAAAGAAATATGCAGAAAAAATCACATGCATTTCATAACATGTTTGTACGGGTCTAAACTACATAATTGCACCAACTTGCATTCAGCCCCACTACTACTTCCTTTTTGACTATAGTTGGCTACTGTGATGTTGAACTCTTTATTTTGTACCTTTATCTCAGAACCTCTGTTGAAGCACACCCATCTGCGCCGCCTCACATGTCATCCGTGAGACCGACGTCACTGGGTTGAGATGCAGTGCGCCGAGGTCCAGCCTGCCAGTGCCCGCGTATATACACAGACTCCATATGTTTGTAATTACAGCTGACTAAATAACACATGTTCTGGTGAAGAGTGAGAGGGTGCGGTGTGAGTGATGTTAAATATTGTCACTGAAATACGTAACGGGGAGGAGAGCTTGTACAGAGACAGTACAGGGAGTAGCTCGCTTTACTGTATTGAACCTATTGACTGTGGAGCTCAATAACCGCAGCTGGTTTGTATCTCAGCGGAGAAAGCAGCACAAATACAATTTAAGATGTTCACCTGGTCCTTTAATTGGTTACAGATTTGACAGGAAATGAATTAGCCAGATTGATGAACAATATTGCGTTGTTGTATTATTTTTTGTGTAACTGTCACTTTGAGGAACCTCATTTTCATGTAATTTTAAGTCTCGGTTTACGCTGACTGATGTTGGACAAGCACAGACAGTTTGTGCCATTGTGAATTTATCGGATGTGTTTTACAAGCTTCTCTCTGACTCATGGTTTCTGAAAGCTCAAAAACACTATCACATCTAGTGCACTATTACCACACACAATGTTTAAGATATTTGCAAGTTTCAGTGCCCATTGTATGTGCTATTACTGTAACAAAGACTTTTTCACTTTAAAAAACATGTTTCACTTCAGTTCAGTGTAATGTATTGCACGATTTCCAACAGTTAAGTGTTGGGATTGTTTTTGTTGAACAGCTTATTTACATTAGCAGCCAGATTCAAAATAGTCACATGATGTTTTTAATGGCAAAGACCAACAATTTGTGTGTAAATTGACTTAATGGTGATACTCTTTCTGTTAGTACTTTAATTAAGCAATATTATTCGCTGACTGAATTGTTAAAAAGTATATTAGATTGATTTAAATGTTTTAGTGTTTTTTATGTATTGATTTTTCAATGGAAGTGCGGTGTTAGTATTTGCTGTGTTCTGCAGCCATCAAAGAGTGCGATCTGTAGGCGTTGTCTGTGCTTTGGCTCAGTGTGAGTCTTTTTCTGTCAGCACTCCTGCATTCTGCATCTCACAGCACTGTACAGCTCAGCTCAGCAGGGAGGGTCAGACTAGGCCAGCCAGAAACTACAACTATGGTCATGAAGCACACACTTTAAAATCAGCCAAGCTAATAACTAAAAGTGTGGTTTATAGTTTATTGAATGAATAAACTGCTTAGATTGGTGCTTATTGACAAGGAAAGACATATGATAGACTATTGATGGAAAAACTGATGGAAAACTGAGGGGACAATAATAAAGAAAGGATAAAGAGTGGATTTATATGAATGCCTTATAATGTCATTGATTTAATAAACTAATTGTAAAAGAAAAGATGACAGGGTAGAAATGAAGCAGGAATTGCAGTGTTCTCAATGAATTTACACTGGAGCTTAATTATTTTCTGCAAATATTTTTGGCAGCTTTTGTAGTTGAGAGTGTGTTCTCTGTGTTTTCTTGCTTACAAAATAGTTGAATAATAACTGAATGAAATCTCAGTTTCATCAGCTATTATTAAATTCCTCAGTGCAGGGCTATTAATTATTAAAACACCAATAGCTTTTGTCAAGGTCAAGAACAAAGCTTGTCTCTCCTGATCTGGATGACAGCTGAAAAACAAACATTCCCAGGACAAACTGTACTAGCTGTCGCTTAGCTTTAGCCTTTCAATGTGTAATCAACAAGATGAAAGACGTATTAAATGCAACCACTAAAATCCAATTACTAAGCTGCTTTGTTGGGTTTCTTTATGGGTGGACAGACTGGGAGAGGGCTTGTGTGTGCTTAAAGAAACAGTGCTGTACTGCAACTTCTGACATCGAAATAAAACTAAATATCTCATTTAGTAATAGTTTAGTACGACATTTAGGAGCCTGTCAGTTTCTCTTCTTATAAAATATGTCACGTGTAAAGCTGCTATGAAGAGGTGGGACCTGTCAGCTCGACAGCTATCAAAAGGAAGTCAAAGGACACAAAGCAGTTTTAGATCAATATTGTAGTTTATGTTAATCAAAATCTAAAATCATGCTGTGTCTATGCTATAGTTTACTTGAAAAAAAGCATAATATATCTTTAATTTCTCCCTTGTCCTGTGCTAAACTATCAAAGACAACAGTGTTATGATCCACTGTCTCCACTGAAAAAACCAACTTGTAAGATTTACTAGAAAAAACCCTTGTAATAATTTGTACAAGCACTTTTTAAGTAAATTTTACTGTTATATCAGGTACAATTTAATGTCAGTATAAGTAGTAGTAAGTAAAATGTATTTACCACCACTATTAACAGAGTAAGTGTTACTTAATTTCTTTAAAGTTAGAACTCATATTTATGTAATTAAATTAAGTAAAATATAATAATAATAATAATAATAATAATGAATTATTATTCAAATAATAAATTGCATTGCTGTGATGAAATAATTAAGTAAATATTATATTTCTATTTACTTTTCCACCTTCAAGGCCTCACCCACACATTCATTCACCAGTGTTCACAGACACTCGGGGCAGGATGGGTTAAGTGTTTTAACCACGGACACAACAGCATACACCTGAGGGAGCGGGATTCAAACCACCAACCTTTGGATCAGTTTGGATTTTACCAACTGAGCTACTGCTGCCCCAGCCCCACATATGTTGCAAGTACAGGGACTTATCTAGAAGTGTTTTTACTACCCCCAGAAGTGATTTTTTTCAGAGTCTGCCACGGTGAAAACAAGGCAGTAAATGAACTATAGGACATATACTCTGGCTCTAGAGCAACATTGGCTCGATTAAAACCATGTGAATATCTCGTGCCCAGGGACCTTGAAGGACGTGTTAGTGAACGCCTCATTAACTTCTGTGTTAAGTGAAAAAGCACCTTATGAAGTGCACCTGTATCTTCTGTTACCTCAGGTCAGACCATTCACAGATGGCCCCCTGGAACATTTGCTCCTCATTTTTGCGTAGTTACTAGAATAGTGAGAATGAACAGAAAATGTGCTAATGCGCAAATTGAGTATTTTCTTGGTTTTTGCATGTTTTGGGAAAATTCATATTTGTATTCATATTCATATTCATAAAGCCATATTCAGATTGTCACTTAATATTGTTTCCTTGTTTCTATATTTCCCCCTATACTAACTAGTAACAGCTTCAAGTTTCAAATTCATTAGTGTGACATTTTCTTCTGTTTCATTATTCACAGTTTGAACAATGATGATAGTTCGTGTGAGCCTTGAAATAGAAGCGATCGCATGGCAATGGTGAATGTCAGGAAGGAAGTAGTACCATGGAGGAATAGTACACAAAAAGTGGCCTTTAAAAGCTGCAGACAATAATAGAACACATGGACCAAACCCATCACTGCGCTGATAGGATCAAGAACAACAATGCAATAATTAGTGTGTCTAAGAACAGGAGATTGAAGAATATAAACATTATATTGTCTGGTTTGAGGGAGCTTTGAAGAGGACAGACATTTTTGATCTAAATTTAGAGCTGATTGGACATTATATTTTGCCTTCTGTAACAAATTACATGATTGCATATTTTTTCTTGACAGTAAATCAAGAAAAAAGAATAAAAGCAGTCACTTGTTAAATCAATATAATGTGATGGAAAAAGCATGGAAACCCAACATATGTGAACTGAAGCTCAATAAAACACTGGCTCCCATTTCACTGGTGATATTTTCCTCTTCAGACTAAACCATAAGTGATAAAATAACTGAGCAGAGCTGTCCTACATAGTTTCCATTAAAATGTATCTTAAATTGGGTCCAAGTTTCTCTGTGAAATGTGTCATAGTATCAACTATATTTTACTGCCCCTTTCAATGATAGCCCAAATGTTTATACACTGATCCTTTCTCCTTTTATTGTTCCCATTTGTGCAATCATTTACAACTATAAAACCTTCACCTATGTCATAAACAGTAGGAAAGCGTTACCAACGAAACTTAGTGCTTGTTTCTATAAAACAGAAGCTAGTTGAAATTGAATTTCAACATTTGAATTAAGATGTAAATATGTGTGTTCTGGTAAAGCAGAGATAAGTGGACATAAACTTCAAGCCTCCTATAAACAGAAAAGACACATATGCCCAAGTGTGATGGGATTTGGCTGTGCGTATCTGATACGAGTGCAGGGGATATTTATGAAAGAGAGTTTTTTCCCATCTCAGTCAGTTGGAAATCTCAGTCACTAGAAATAACTGATTTTAAACAAAAATGGGTCATGGAATTGTGCATAATGCATGGATCAAAGACTTCACTGTGTGCTTTTGTTATTTTAAAGAGCTCTGATTGCTGTAGCAAATATAATCTCATATTTTCTATTAGCAGTTCAGAGCTTGCATTCAATTGTCAGTTTAAAGGAGCATGACTGATTTGTCTCCAGAAGCAAAGGAATGAACACTGTAACCTCATTGAGCTTGCCAGCGTATTGCAGCAATTACAGTGAATCTGATCATGTTAAGAGAATCCATTTATGAATGTTACAGATGCACAAACACAATGAATCCATGTTTAATTTTGAAATGATCTGACTGCCTTGAATTCATCTCAAAGAATGGAGTAGAAATATACAGCATTAAATATGCATCTGGTTTTATTCGTGTATAGTTAAAACAACAAGGTTATTGCTTTTGTAAATATACGTTCTCTGCAATGTTACTGTTATTTGGTGAACCGGGTGCTCAAATTATTCCTGCACTCACATTTCATGAGATTGCTTTCCTTTGCATCTTTTCAGTGCTCAAAGTGGTGCGGAGAACTATATTATGCATAATTCATTAGAGAGAAGTATTAAATGTGGACTGCTGGAAAAGTACCATTCCTTTTTACTAACAGAGAAGCTTTTTGAATATTCAAGACGAGACTGTCATTTGAGAGGTATTGTTTTTGCTGTCACCTGATACAAATGCATGATGTAACATAAAACTGTCCGGAATATGCAGTATTTGCAGCAGTCTCAACCTTTTTCATTTTGTGAAATTCAGTTGCAAAGGAGCAGAAGAGTTTCCAGACACATAATTAAAAAGTAAAGCCTTAAAATGGAAACAAGGCCTTTAGCTGTCCTTTAGCTATCATCATCTTCAAAACAGATGAAAACATTTTCTTTTGTCACATTTTTGTGTTTCAATAAGAGCGCTATTGTGTCAAATAATGACAACTTCTAATTAAGGAGTAGCAGTTTGACCTATATGCCATATCCCACAAAATCCGATTAAACAGTGTACTTTGTCTAAACATGTAATTTTTATTTACTTAGAAATAGCAATCATCATTAACTAAATCCTAATATAGTTCAAATCAGTTTTTACAGTACATCAATAACAATTTTCTGTTGTTTTTTTTCTTTATGCACTCACATCAAATGAAGCCCCATCCTTGGCAGTGACTGTATGTGTGTAGTAATTATAATGCACTATAAGAGGCAGGCGAACAGACACTAAGAGCTGTATTGGCTGGAGGCAATGTCCCAGACTTCCTCTGCCCTGCTGTGCCCCGCTGTGAGCACCGTGATAAGGGACCCACAGTTAGGCGGGCAGGCATGTGTGAGACGGAGCAGGCCAAGCATGATAACACGACTTAAAGCTTCTGGAGCTCTTTAGACAGTTGATATCCTCCTTTGTGTTGAGAACAACTAAAACTGGATACCTGCATAACTCAATGTATATACAATGTAAATAAGGCCTATACAATTATGCCTGTATAAACATTGAAAAAGTGTATTGAAGCTTTAAATGTCAAAGAGATCCAATCCAGCTAATAGAATGGAAAAGGCAATGGGAATTAACAGCCAACTTGATTCAGACAGATATTTGGTGTTGTTTACTTAGGCAGAACATGGGGAAGTAATAGGGAGCACTTTGTCCTGCCATCAGTGCCTAAGAGCCTGTCTGTGGGGCTGTGTAACTTCATTAGTGTCCCCTGGTGCAGGTGCTTCAGGGAGGGGCACATCACTACAGCCCAGTGCACAATTACACACAAACACACACTCACACACACACACATGCACACACACTCACACTGTGTGTGTGTGTGTGTGTGTGTGTGGGTGTGGGTGTGTGTGTGTATAAAGCTTATATATAAAGCTTATATTTTCTAAGTGTAAGTACTATTAAAACATAAATCCTTCAAAATAATTTCCATTCATCATTTTTGTTCCTTTAGAATCAGATCAGATACTCTGACTTTATTTTAAGCTGTTGTAATCTTTTTATATTTTAAAGATTCATATGAATTTTTGATTTTTATTTAGATTTAAATTTGAAATCTCTTGGTCTTATTTTGGGTATCAATAAAGATCTATTGTTTCATTGAGAAAACTGCAGTCAGTGCCACCTTGTCTTTTAAGAGTAAGAATGAACATAGCCAAGTTTCTGAATGGGAATGGAAGCCACTTGTCCTCTAGCAACATCTAGTGGCCACAACATGCTGTCGCGTTAGTGTAAGATCTCCACAGTACGTGATCTGTGATCTTTTCTTACTGCACTCTACATGGAATAACAGCCCAAAATAGTTATAAGGTCCCAAGTGTCACACTTTGCTTTAGTGTTGTCATGATACTAACATTTAAAACTTGGTTTCAATACCAATGAAAAAGCCTGAATATGATATCACTGTTTGACGATTAAAACAATCCTTTTTATACAATTTTAAGTAATACTGAACAATAGAAGGCTTACACTAATTCTGCTACACACCATTCTAAACAAAACCATTTCACTATGTAAATTTTCTAGGATGTGTTACCTGCTCTTACAAGAACTTGTATTGCAAAAAAAAACTTAGTTTAGTGGAATCACCTGCTTGTCTTCATATATTTTCAATATTGGCTCCAATATTTAGTTTTAAAATAATGAATTGCTATGGCATTTATCCTAATCATTTTGAAACCATAGATAAAACAGATAGTGGAGTAGTCTACCTACACATTTGACATAAAAAAGAAATAATGTGATGACATCACCACAGCTTGAGGTAGAAAAGCCTCGTGATTTTTTTTTTGCCCTGAAATCTCAGCATGGGAATCAAAACACTTGTGTTCCATTTGCATAAAAAGCATTTGGATGTCTGTCTGGGACTTGCATGTTGTTGTCTTGGGAGTGTTCACTCTCACATGCATCAGTGCAAATGCAAGACTACACTCATGTACGATGTGGGCACGCCAATGCATCCCAGCACAAGCACACAGCACAAGCACACAGCACAAGCACAAGCACAAGCACAAGCACAAGCACAAGCACACCCACTGACCCCAGACACTGACATTATATTCTATTAAAAATGTGTGCTGCTTTGTTCACTGTATTAACCTCGTGTTTCTTTTCACCGCGTGTCTCTTGTGAACAGAAAAGTCCTGACAGCAGCACAAGCACAAGCACAAGCACAAGCACAAGCACACAGCACACAGCACAAGCACACAGCACACAGCACAAGCACAAGCACAAGCACAAGCACACAGCACACAGCACAAGCACAAGCACAAGCACAAGCACACAGCACACAGCACAAGCACAAGCACAAGCACAAGCACACAGCACACAGCACAAGCACAAGCACAAGCACAAGCACACAGCACACAGCACAAGCACAAGCACAAGCACAAGCACACAGCACACAGCACAAGCACAAGCACAAGCACAAGCACACAGCACACAGCACAAGCACAAGCACAAGCACAAGCACACAGCACACAGCACAAGCACAAGCACAAGCACAAGCACACAGCACACAGCACAAGCACACAAGCACAAGCACAACAACAAGCACAAGCACAAGCACAAGCACACAGCCCACAGCACAAGCACAAGCACAGCACAAACACAGCACAAACACAGATGCACTGAAGCACGGCAGGGGAAGTAGGACACTAAATTAGACCAAGGGAGCTCTGAATTTACAGTTAGTTGTTCTGGTATTAACATGATGGCACTACATCATCTTGCATGAATAGACTGCATGTATTTTGTGATGTGAAGATGTTCAGCATTCAAGCGTATGAGAACATTTTTTGTCAGTGGACTAAAGAAAATCGATATGTTTGGGACTGTTCAGGCCTGATGTGGGCTGCTGCTGCTGCTGCTGCTGCTGCTGCTGCTGCTGCTGCTGCTGCTGCTGCTGCTGCTGTGGGTTAAAGTTAAAGATACACATTTAAATTATTATGACATTAAGGTAATTTGTGTTTGGCGTGATTAAAGAAAATAAATTTTAAATCATATCACATACTTGTCTCCATGGAGGTGTTATTACGTAATTTTAAATGTCCCACAGTATTGCATTAGATGTATCTATCTTGTATTTATACAATTACAGGTGTTTAAAAAGCACACCCTAGACAAACTGGGAGCCTCTCCATAGATGTGAGCTGTAACTTTGCCTGGTGACATAACCCTGTCTCCATGGAGATAGATTGGTTTAATGGCATACTGAAAAACCAAAGCATCTCCATGAACACACACAGATGAATGACACCACACTGGTTAATTAACACAGTGTTGTTTTAATGTTGAAACAAGTCACATACTTTATATATCTGTGAGAGAATGGAATATTTGTCTCATTTTGATTAATATTTTTAATTTCACCACAATATCTCACACCAACACAGTGCAGCATACATTAATGTATGTGTTTGTCTTAGCTAGAAGCACTTGAGCTGTTCTTCTGTACAGACCTAAACACAGCGCACCTCCACCTGCATCTCCCGTCTCTGTGCACTATGACTTCATCTGGACCAATCAGCAAACAGCTCACTGCAATGTTTCCTTTTATTGCAGTGAGAAGGACATAACCAGTCTCATAGTCGCTGTATGGGAGGGAACAGACCAGAACACTCGGAGTGCGAATTTGCTAATTGTAACGTCAAACAAGGGAGCAGAGTCACGGCCAAACCGACCAATCGGAGGTGGAGAAATGAGGCCACTTATGACATCACAGAGCTGGCCTGGGATGAGAGAGTGGCCTGCATGAGAGAGCTTTCCAGTGAGTAGCCAGATGGAGTGCTTAAGATACTCCAGTCACAGGCAATACAAAGGACCAGCCCACACATACTATTAACATATTGAGAGCAGCGTAGCACATACGGATCATGCACGTCACTATGGGCCATATTTAGAGCAGTCACACGCACAGCTCAAAATACACCGACTATGGTGAGATTAACTTGATATAATGCACTGTGTTATTAAACAGGTCGACTCATACACAGAAATACAAAATATAGCAGTGTGTAAATATTTGCAGGATGTTTCACCACAATAATATATCTAGGTGTCTCAAATCTGCACTGCTTTGTCAATCTGAACTAAACTATATACTGTATACCATATTTTTAAGATTTTTTTCTTTATTTCTGTAAGTGCAACAAAAAGGCACTAATTTTTTTTTTTTGTTTTGTTATTTTTTTCACTCAAATTTGATAAAAGTAAAAGTATAAGGTGTAGATTTGTTTTAATGTTGTTTATTCTTGATACCAGGTAAGTTGTGTTGTGTTTGCATGGAAAGAATCAGTGGATTTCACACATTTTCTAATTGCTTTTTCAAAGGGTTTACAAATGTCTCTAAAAAGACACATTTGTTAATATTACGGTGACATTCGCAGTATAATTCTTTTTCTTTAGTTCAATATTTATCAACTTCACTCACCACACAGTCAATCTACTCTTCTGCTTTGATCAGGGTTATATTGAAATCCTCCAATAGGTGCCGCCAAATCTCACTTTATTCACTCATTTTCTTACTGTTGTGTATGATTTAGACAAGTGGGTCTCAAACTTTTCACAACAAACACCGCCTCACAAAATACTCCCCTGTATACCAGAACTATACCAGGTCTTAATTAAAATAGGACACACGAAAAGTTCACGTACCAGTTTGAGGACCACTGCTTTTTACATTTAGCCTCTTCTTCAATCTTATAAGCCACAGTGTGTGTATTATTTGGTATTATTCTTGCTTGCAATCTTTTCCTGCACACATTTTTCTGCCTTTTACATATAAGCACAGCAGCCTTATATCCCAGGAGACCATGGCCCTTTTAATAACCCTGCATGCATGTATGTTACGGTCTCTTTATGCTGCGCTTCAGGAACATGTGTGCATACATCATTCATGAATATTGATGGATTTGGGTACACGGTGTTTGTATTTAGTGACATAGGTGCAAGGTAGCAATCCTGGTGAAAATGAGTGATTGGAGAAATGCTATGTTTAGATGAGCGCTGATCAATGCAGGGCCCGTGGGGGAGATTAGACACATCGACAATGGTTATGGCCTTAAATCCAACCCATTACACAGAAGGCTGTCACACACTAATCCCTGGAGGCAACGCATTGACCATTCACCTGTAGTTTTCTTCCTATGTGAGGAACTAGGTATTTATTTACACGGTTCAAAAACATTTCAAAATATTATACGAATACCCATATGTCCTTGTTCAACTGTACATTCAAATATCTTTTAATTTTTTCCGTAAATTTAATTTGACACAGCAGATGTGAAGAATAAAGAGAAATATCAACCTTAATTTTTTTCTATAAAAGGGTCAAAATAAGGCCACCAGGAAGCAAGTTAGTTGTACTTAACACTGTGATATTCAACTAGTTTTTCATGTTTTCAAGACACACTGTGATAAAACATTCAATAACTGGCCACTCCTTCAGCTGGGAGTAAGGATGAGTTGCATAGCACTTTGAGATTTCACTGAAATGTAAAGTGCATTACAAATAAAATGTATTATTATTATTAGCTCTATGCTGAGGCCAGAGAAGAGTCCTGCATGTGACACAGTAGAAACACACAAAACACAGGTTTTAAAAAAGCAAAACACATTTGAGAGCAGTGAGGCTGTTTTTTCAAAAAATGATGCAATTGTTCTAAAGCTACCTCTGGGAATTGTGGGAAATGTATGCCGTCATCGCAGACTAGCTTGCTTTTGTTGATAATGCTAAAGAGTTGGAGTGCTGCAGGATGTGGCTAATCACATTGCTTTATGGGAAAAATCCTTATTTGCCAACAGTTTTATGACATCCCAGTTAACTTGCTTTCTTAAACGTCTCCCAGTTCAGACATGTTACTTTTTTAGTTTCCATCTCTCTGCACTTTCACTCTTAAACCATTGTACATTAAGTAGGGGGTTGTGCTATATAGAAAATGATGTAGACGTTTCATTGTTGCTTATTTTTACAAACCCCTTCAAAAATGCCAGAGCACAGTGGAGACTCTAGGGAGCTCATGTACATTTATCCAGTCCACTTGCTCTGGTTCCCGTGCTGCTGCTGTAGTCCACAGCTCCAGTGGGAAGGTGTGAAGAAACAGTCTGGAGAGCTGGGAGCGGCAGGAAAGGACAGCGCCTAGTTCATTTTATCACACTTTATATGTCTAATAATATGCCTTTCAAATGGGTTTAAATTCTAATAGTAACAACTAGTGTGTAAACTAGTGTGACATGTTGCAGTGAGAACTACATTGAACAGGCTGTTCGTGACAGCCATTGTGACTCTTTCAGCGCAGTAATAGGAGCCTTTACTTTTTTAAGTGTTTTTTTGCAATTTCACTCAAGAATGAGAAATAACACAACTTCATTTTTAAACCAAATAAGGTGAAATGCAGTGGGAATGATGCAGTATTCTCTAATCTTGAATCCTTCAAAACAATAACGTGTTATGCTAATAGCATTATAGCATTATAGTATACATTTGGGACTAGTATTACTAGGATTACATTTGCTGGCTGCAACTGTATGTTGCTATTAGTCTAACAAAGGAATGTTGTTATTTTGCCATAGCATATAGCAATACAATTATTTAATTATTTCTCGACTTTTACCTGCGGATTTGTTGATGATCCGAACATCGTTCACCTATTTCAAAAGCCATTATTTTATCAGTAGGAATACAATTATTTTGTGGGTAATTAAGATGTTATAAACAGCACATTACATATTACATTGTAAAATATGTTTGGAAGTTGTAAACATTCAATCTTTTCATTATAATTCAAGCACTTTACATTGGTTCTCTTTTTAGATACTTTTGTACCCCCTGCGACCCCTGCAATGGGAATCACTGTGTTAAGTGTATCTTTCTCCTCTCTGTACTTTCTCTGGTTGACTTAAGCACACGAGGAGCTAAAAAAGTTCCCACTGGCTTAGGACTGTTTGGCTCCCATATGTGTGAATGGCCTTTCTCTGAAAATAAGGCCAATTACATGTGTTTGAGATAGTGCTGTGCATTGTGAATCAGCGTGACACCAGTACAATGGTCCAGTAATGGCTTCCCTGCTGCGCACTGAGGCCGTAAGGATAATGACTAAATGGACTGGGACTCTTCTGCTCTGTTCTCCATGCACTCACAGCACACGCTCCACATATCTGTGTGGACTCAGTATGACTGCTTTATATCCTCTGTGCATTTCCCATTCATTTCTCCTAGACTTTTCAGAAAAAAACAAAGCAAAAAGAGTTTGCCACAAAGGCGACTTTCTGGTCCATGAATTCTATTGAAGTGCAATATTTATTTGATGGAAATGAACACTTTTTCTAGAGCTGCAAGATTCATCATAAACAAATCAAAAATTTAACAGATGCAAATAGCAATGCATAAAGGCTGCAATATTAAATTATCTTAATTTCCCCCACAAACAAAATGTTCTGTCTTATTCAACATGAAAACTAGACCCTCTAGTTGGGGTTGTGATTTTATATATATGTGCGTGTGTGTGTGTGTGTGTGTGCGTGTGTGTGTGTGTGTGTGTGTGTGTGTGTGTGTGTATTGACTCTAGGGAGTGGTGACAAGATCCAGCATAACTCTCTACAGAAGTTGTTGCGATGGGCAGGACCTTTTTTCAGCAGAAGAGTCAGTGACAGACAAAGCACAAACCACTGACCGAGAGCTGTTGAGAAAGTGAGAGAGACACAGCAACAGCTACAACATACTTGACCCTTCAGTACTATACAGGACCCATTACCCATTACTGCACTGACAGTCTTCCATGTGAAAAGTATTGCAATACTTTATTGCAACCATGACATTTTTATGATGCAGTGTGTAAGAACCAAATATCCACATACTCACAAAACTATTGGACAGAGGAGAGTAGTACATTTACCTAAGTGACTTTTGAAAACTATTGTTGCACTCTGATTGATTTAGTATAAATCAAATGTTGCAACCAGACAGTTAGTAAGTTAAAGATGCATTATGTAACATTTCTGGTGTCCCATCTACTTCTCTCTCTCTCTCTGTCTCTCTCTCTCATTATTCATTCACTCCCCATACCCCACACTGCTGTTGTAGCTGCCCTGGGGTAGACTCATGGAAGCAGGGTTGCCGTCCTGTGCCTTGTTGAGTACAAAAAAGAGCTGTGTCTTTGGTATTGTCAGGTTTATATTAGCCTAAACTGAAGATGAATGACTTGGGCATGTTTCTTTTCTTAGCGAGTTGTCAGGTTGTAACAAATGACTGCAATAAAGAAGTGTATGATGGAACTCAGCTCTGCACAAATAAGCATTTCAAAGTGTTTTATGATGGGAAACATGAGGCTGGGTGACACTTAAATTTAATATACTGAAGATAAATATGCTGAGTATGGAGACTGTTTGCTAAAAGTTCCCCAATGAGAATACATGGTCAACACAACAGCATAGCATGTACTACAGACAACTGTACACTGTAATAGTACGGGCATTTGAACTGGTTGAAATGAAGAGGATATGGCTAGAATAGAACACACTGCAAAATCCTAACCACAACAGTCTCCTGGGAATGGTTTCTATTTTGGTATAAGAACACTGTCTGCCAATGGATATGAATGAGGCAAATAGAGAAGGAACAGCCAGGCATATTTTAGTTCACAATCAACCTGCTTGTCTTCCAGTGTCCTTAACAGTTTTTTTTTCTGTGATTTTAGAGGGTTAGATTTGAAGATGCACTGTACATCTTTTCTGGTTTTGCAGTATGCTCTTTAAGTAATCTCCATGGAGACAAGCGGGTGATACCACTAGGCCAAATTACATGCCAGATTTGTGGAAGGGTAGTCCACTAAAAATTATATTGTATGATAAAAAAAAGTTAAAAAGTTGTCAGACACCATTTCTGAAATAAGAAAAATCTAGATTTCAAGGTATTTTATTGATAACCAACAGGAGCTGAATAAATGCAAGGTACTGCAGGTTTAATGCCATACAGAGGAACATTTACATTTAGACCTTTAACCATACACACCAAATTTAAAATGTGTTCCACATGGTGCAGGGTTGAGCTTTAGTAAATAGAAAATAAGCACAGCTAAAATCCCCCCGCATTCCTCCGACCTCTGATCCTCATGTACCCCAATCAATAGGATCCATACAAAGTACCGGTGGCTGCGGCACACAATAGATTTGCGTAAGAGGATTGTCAGAAAATAAAACCTCTGTTTTGCAGAGATGGGGATGTAATCTATAACCTATTTTTAAACCATATCTGTTTTATTTTGTTAGGCTCTTGTCTGATTAAATTACTAAATACTAAAATCACTATTGTCATACTGTCATATGGGGAGTTTAATACCCTTAATCTATAAGAGTAAATTTGCAATTTTAGTCTGATATAAATATTATTATACAATAACTCAACGTTTAATGGAGTATGATTTGAATGCATCATACTCTTTGCTTTATTTTTGCACAATGTCACTCAGCTTTCTTCCACAAGGGGTCACAAGTCAAACCACATTTGTTCCCTGCCCTGTTAAATTATGTTGGTTGAACTTTTCCAGATCACAATAGGGGCAGTAAACCATAGCAGGTGTACCAGAGGTGGGCATAGGGAACACACAGAGGCGGAGGTAGTGAGGTGTGACAGGACAGCGCAGGGGGTCAGAGTTTAGACTTTCACTGCAGCTCTGCTCTGGGAGGGTTCACACAGGGACAGTGGTTCTGTCACATACAGGAGGTGAGGGCACATTAGAGCTCAGAGCACTTTAGGCGGTGCATGTAACACTATTCCGTCTCTTCACATGAGGTTGCATTAGAAATAGCCGTTACACCAGAGACCCTTAGTTTCAGAAACCTGTTTGCATAAACAGCAGTAATCAATTCCTAATCCTAATTTAAAAAAGATCTCTCCCATGTCCTAGGTATAGTTTTATTAGTTTATAGCATCAAGATGAAATTTTTTATCAAGCTGAGAATTTCTCAATTAGAGAGAACGGCACATACAAGCACACGATTTGTTTTGGGTCGCCATATGGATACGGGTTCGTGAACTCACAAATTTGAGGAGAATTCATTTTACTGGCCAGGTTAGTTGTTTACAGAAAGCATGTTTTTTGGAAATTGCTTCTCAAGACGACATTGTGGTTTGCTCTACCTGAGGAAGAATGCTCTTGATAGCAGCCATGTTGTGCCTTAAGTCTACACCAATCAAACAATCAGACCACATTAATCCAAGGCCATAAACAGTGCATGAACAGTGTGTCTGATGTCTTTGGCTAAGCTGGGATGCTTCTGTTCACTTGATATATTGTGTCAATATTTTCTTTTTCAATCCAGCCATCTGCTGTAATGTAGCTTTAAAGCCTAGAGCAGGGTTTTATTTAGGCAGTTGTTTGGTCCACCAATAAACAATTAGGTTGGGGTTTTATTATATTTTTTTTTTATTATTCAACTGGACTGAAGGCGATGGTTGCAGTACGAAAGTGAAGAATGTTACCTTTTAAAAGAAACTAATATCAGTAGAAAGATCAGTTTTAAATATATTTACTTTATGATTTAGAAGTTCTAACTACCTTATAAAAAAAAAAAAAAAAAAATGCAATTTCAGTTGCACACAAGAGGAAAACAAAGAAAAGCTCATTGTGAATTACAAAAAAGTCTAAACAGACCATAAGCGTTAGGTTCAAAAGCAAACAGGCACTTGGTGGATGAGACAAAAGAACCTCTCTCTCTCTCTCAGTCATTTACACAGAGGCACATACAACATACACACACCTTTGTCTCTGCCACTGTCTCGTCCACTATCATCCACATGTCTGATTTTGTTTGTTTGCATAACTTAAACACATGGTCCACACATAAGTCTACATTTGAATAATAATATGAAAATAGTTACAGGCAGAACTTGTTTTTTGCGTTGTCTGTTACGTTCTGTATAGCATTTAACATATCTGTATCACATGTGTTACAGGTGTTTTTAATGCTACAGAATAACTTGAAAAATAATGCATTCTTACTGTGAGTGGGCTTGCCTTTCCACTGACCGGAGCAGTAAACATATCCATAGAGACAAGCATGTGCCAGACCCTTTACCAGTGCCACTTTAACATGAATGCAGGTCTAGCTGTAGTCTGTGCATCCAGTCTTTACAACAAGCCCACACCAAAATCATGAGTATTCTCATCTTGTCACAACATAAGGCCGTGGACTGTTAAATATTCATAGCCTATTGCTCTTGCTCTACATCACTCTCTGGTATTTTCATAAGAACAGCTCATTTCACATCTTGTGCCCCACAGCGCTCACACAGTCAACACAGGTTAGCCCGTCTGTTTGGTCAGCTTAGTTTGGCTTTGTGGAGTGCACGGATCTCCAAGCGTGCCTTATCCCGGCGGACAGGGGGTTGTGCCTTAAATACACAGTGGAGAGGGTCAGTCCGGGTGGGATGTGAGGGAAAAGCACAAGACATGATAGGTTCAAGTAAATTGAAGTGGGACCCATGCAGGAGATAACACACTGCATCGTGAATACAAATAAAGGAAAATAATGGAAGTTCAAATTTCCACAGTATCAATCAGCTATCTACAGCACACACACATTGACACATATAGTACGCCATTGACAATTTGGCATTTGAAATTTTCCACATCGTTTCTGACTATTGGGCACTCTTGCAATCGCAGGGCTGATAAGCAAAGTTTTATTCATGGATTCCTGAAGGGTTAGCAGACATCTTATCACTGCACTGACGTAAGGCTATCCGACTGCCCAGTAAAGACACTCATATGAACAGTGTGCAATAATAAGCAAGGCGCCTAAACCCAGGGACTTTTAGTTTTTATTTTCTTTTTATCCCCTTACCCAGACCAATACAACTGAGGACATTTTTTTCAAGTGATGGTTAAGAACTATTAAAATATAATCAAATCCCTTTACATTGAAGGAGAAGAGGGATGCGAAAAGAGCTACAACATTGTGAGACATAAGGAAAATAATCTCTTGTTTCACCTTGTGGAAATGTTGTCTCGCTCATCCTTAGAGGTTAGATGTCCGGCATCAGTTACATTCTGAAATACCCTCACTACTCTCCCTTATTTCAAGATCGTTGTGTTTTAGGGGAAAGAAGAAAACTTGATGAAGGCTGAGGTAGGACCATTGGAGTGCATGGCACTAGAATGTGGAAATGAGAGTGACTTAACAGTAGTTGCACATCATGTCTGTAAAAAGATACAGTACCTATCTACACAACATTAGCTCAGTTGGAAGTGTTTGTGCACTGATCTGAAAGTTGGTGGTTCCAATCCCACTCTTGACTCTCAGTAAAGCTGTCAAAACCACTGACCAACAGGTTGCTGGTGCAATTCCACAGATGAATGCTGTTGTTGTGTCCTTGGGCAAGACCTTTAACCCACCTCGCCCCACTGTTTGCATACAGTGGTGTATGTGTGCGTGAAAGGGTGAGTGGTTCCTTAATGTAAACTGCTTTGTGTGCCTTGATGGTAGAAAAACACAATATAAAACTGTGACCATTGGCCATGACCATATCTATTTGTTTTTCTCTTTGCATAGCACAGTTTCAGTCATAATAACAAAATTAAAGTCCCCTAATTCTAATTTTTCTATCGACACTCCTAGAAAAGTTGATACATTTTTAATCAAGCTGACAGAACTGTACTCCAGCTGTGGGCAAATAATTACACACATATATAATATTGAATATATAATTATATTAATGATTCCACATGCAAAAGTGAATATAATATCCTTGAAGCGTTGCCAGATCTACGTTTGTCATATGTTGAACTTACATTTACAAAACCTGCCGTATTTATGCTCCAATGTATTCATTGCTTATAAATGTTCCCATCTCAGAGCAGTAAGCAGAAGTTGATGTGTCACTATAAATATATTGCATAAAAGATGTATAAGTGCATTTATATAAACAGAAGACAGTGATAACATGACACAAGGCAAACACATGGTGAATATAATGTACAGATAGGTTCACGGCCTTTTTTACACACTTCATAATGATAGATAATATTGTTGCAACGCTTCCTCTGTACAGTTGGAAGGCTGTGTCTGGACAACTTCTCCAGGGGCAGATGTCAAAGAATGTTATTATCACTGTGTACCCAAGTCAAACATGATTTACAACATGTGAGTGTTCATATGCACTATGCAACACTGTGGTAGCGAAAGGCTTAAATGTTGAATGCAGGTTGTAAAGCCACCCTGTACTATGTCCTTTCCTAACCCTGCTGATGGAAAATGCCCAGTGGTCCCTAGTGATGGGATGAGTAAAACATCAGATTTATTTTCTGATTGCACTTGACTGATTGCACTGAGCCCTGTTGTGTAACTCAAACGATTTGTGTTGTAGAGCACCAACTAAAAAGGGGAAGCTCATAAATGGGATCCATCAAAATGGACTGCAAAGTGAGGTGTTTTTTCTGTTCTGTTATTATAAATCACATTTACTGAAATGAATCCCTGCAGGCATCATGTCATCATGCACTGCACAAGTCTGAGCAAAAGAACAGAAGATAGTGATAATTCATATTCTATTTATTTGACATTTCATACAGCCTGAGAACATTCAAACACAAGAGGAAACCTAAGCCCGAAGCGTCTATGCTGTTTAGAATAACTTTAGGCAAAGCATATGCCTATAGCATAATATCCTGCTGTGTCCTAGTGTTTGAAAGGACCAGGACACATTCATTTAAACATTGCTCCCATCCAATGTGAAACTGACTCATCCAGAAACACGGAGAGGAGCTGAAGCGTGACAGAGCATCCACCGGAGCGGCACAAAGAAGGGCCAGCGTCCAGTGGGAGGGGAGAGGACAGGAGAGCGCGAGGGAAATTATTGACTGCGTGTGTGAAACCCCACAGGTTCTTGTTGGTTTTGTGCTTGACACATGAGCTGAAATGTCAAGGAAAAGTTTGCTCGACAAAACTTGAAGAAAAGTTACCATGAGGCACGTTTTAAGCGTTATAATGCCGAAAAGATTGGGTTGCAGTCTGAAATTGTTTATTCTTTGAGTGGTCAAAGGCGCACTCTGCTTGATAAGATAACCATGGCCTTGGAGGCGGACGGAGACAGAGGTTCATCAAAAAGCGCACATGAAAAATATCCGCGGGCAGCGTTGGAGCGCAATGTCTACGTGAAGACCCGTGTCACCCCGTTACACCGGGACGCACCGCGCGGTCACTCGCTGCTCAGACTCGCCGTGACATGGACTTGCTGGGGAGTGTCGTCTGCGCTCTGCGTTGCCTCTGTCTCCGCTTTTCTCGCTCTGCTGCTCACATTGGTCGACTGGGATGCAGACAACAGCAGCAACGGAAATAGCAGCGGCTCCAACTCTCGTGCTCATTTGGCGGCGGGCTGTGCAGTGGAGGTGCTTGTGACTGCGTGCTATTTGCTCTCTCCTGTTTTTACTCTCGTATGTGCCTTCTTTTGGGTCGGACTCTATCTCCTTCGCTGCGGGGTTCTAGTTCGTACCGCCCTGTTCCTCCTCGCGGTGTGTCACTTGGGCGAAGCCGCAGCACAGTCACTGCTGCGCGGTGCAGAGGAGCAGCTGTTGTCCCTCCCCGCCACCCTGGTGGTCCTCGGCTGCCTGGGCAGCGGGGCTCTGCTGGTCGTACGCCTGGGACAGGGAGTGTCCCTCCTTGTCTTCATCAGCGTCATCCGGGCCGTGTCCCTGGTGTCTCTGAGCAGGGTGCGGGCCAGCTGGAGACCCTACCTGGCCTATCTGCTGGGGCTGCTGGGGGTTCTGCTTGCGCGGTATGCTGACCGGCTCTTGCCGGCCTCAGGGACCAGCGGGACGGGGTGCTGTGGCTCTGTGACCGAGGCGAAGGAGGAGGACATCCCTGTCTTCAAACGGAGACGGAGGTCCAGCTCCATAGCGGCCTCGGAGATGATCGCTCACAGCCAGAGCAACAGCAAGTCCCACCGCAGGACTTCGCTGCCCTGCATTCCACGGGACCAGGTAAGACGCGGGACATTTGCGCTGCTCTTTTGTCCTTGTGCTTCACATTCACCACACTGTGCTCCAGCTGCTTAAGTGATGGCATTTAGCAGCTCTTTTCTCTCGTCACAATGGATCACAGTGGATTACCGTCCGTAACAAGCTTTATTATGGTTTCAACCATTTTAAGTAGGCCAGCGTTGCGAGCCATATCGCGCTGAACAGTGTAGGATATAGTTTCGATCATATTTGACTTTCAGGCACTAGAGTGTTGTTTATTTGGTCCTCAGCATCTGTGACTGTCCTGGTGGTGCTGATAAGAGAATGATGCACTTAGCATGCCGAGGTGCTCTGTGCGCGGAGGACGCACGGGGGGTCACTGTGTGTTTGGAAAGCCTGCGCTGTCCCGCGCCTTCTCTGCAAACAGCTTTGGGACAGGCTGACACTACATATTATTCAAAACTTCTCTGGATTTTAGAAATCTTCTCATTTATATTAGAACTTATACATCAACGGGCCTGAAGCTTTTCGCAGGTAACTCATAGTCCCACATGTGTGAAATATGTTTGCTGTAGGCATATTAGAGCTTGAAATAGACCACACAACATCACACATAGTTATAAGCTACAAGATTCTTACTTCTACAATAGACATAGACGGTTGAATTAAAATCACATAATCTCTCATGGTTAAAACAAGTGAACTAGAGATGAAATAATGAATAATTTTAGCAGAGAACCAGCTGGTTTGTGCCCTCTAGTGACAAAAAGATAAAATAAATTACTGATGACATTGCAACTTGCGGTGGTAACATTAGACTAAAGCAGACAGTGCCTTCCCCTAGTTCATTTAGGTTAGATACAGATTTTGAGAGAATAATACAAAGTGCACTAACTGTAACAATTAATGACATTTGTTATCATAATTTATCTGGTAGCAGATGTATTATAGCCTTGTGAATCTTAATGGTGCAAGAAGCTGAAGAAATTGCCAACCAGCTGCCAACCTTACACAGCTACTGGTTATACAGACTGTTTTTAATAGTAAAAGTTTTTCTTTGCTCAGGTCTGATTATCTTTTCCAAATGGAAAATATAAAATAAAAACATTCCCCTGTTTTAAGTTCTATCTATTTTTTTCTCAGGTGAATGATTTTGAAGTAAAGGATAGATTGCATACATTACATTGCTTATGTATACTGCTGTGTGGAGATATCATTCTCTTCAGCCCCAGTGGAGCAATGTGAGAGGGAGAAGGCCTTTGCTGCATTTTGGGTCACACTCAATTCTTTACAGCCATAAATAGCACAGGAAAGCAACAATATTTCATAGTGTAGTTGTAGCATGTCAGTACTTGAACTTGCACAAATGCAATAGTTCAGAAACCCAGACTCTCTCAGAAGTCACATTTATACCAATTTACACCAACACCTTAAAGGTCCTATATTACAAGATGACGTCTGAATAATCCTTTGTTATTATTAGTCTGTCTGCATCTACAAAGCTCAAAATTCTCTGTTACACCTTGTGATGTCACGAGGCAGTAGTTAACAGTTACATTTTACCTTTTTAGGAAAAAAACTCGGCCTAATTATGCAGGATTTGTGCTAAACATGTGTGAATAAAACAAAACACAACCAGGTCTGTGATGAGGAAATAAAATTATAACATAGATTAAAAAATCGAAAAATATGAGCCCTTAAATTAGCTCTAATAACGCATGACCCTCGACTTTATTCATAATGAACACATAGTTTATTAAGAATGAGAATTGTTTTTCATAACTTTATTAACTGTTCTTTATTAAGACTAGTTAAGGCGTAGGTATCATAAAATGGGACTCATACATATAATAGGCATGTGTATAAATGTGATTCTGTGTCAGGGAGCAGGGCACCATCCTAAAGGAGAGATAACTTCCGATCTATTTGAGGGAAGGAAGGCCCATATTCTCTCATTGACGCACATGCATTTCCGTTGAGACACTCGCAACCTGTTCTAGTCGCCTCAGCTATCTCGCACACATGCGGGTGAAGCTTATTATAACCTTCAAAAGATAAGTGCCTGGATTGTTTAATATGCAGCCCACATTCTAGTAAAGGCCTTTGCCACTTTACTGCTAAAGCACAGTGGCACTAGTTGGTAATGGAAAAAATGAGTAATACATGATAATAGTTTAGTTTTTGTTTAGTATTTTTAAAATGCACTATAACTTTTCTGTGTGACCTCTCACTTGTTTGTCAAAGTGGAGATGTTGTGCCACACTTTCATATCAATCTCCATGGAGGCAAACAGTTGATGCTACCAGATTTGTGGAGAGGTGAGACCGCTGACAGTAAGAAAGTACTTTTTTAGCAGTAAAAACATCTGTAATTAAAAAAAAGCAAAACCCTACCACTAAAGTTACATAGTGCTTGTTTAAGGCATGGACATTTACTCAAATATGTTTCTTCCACCACTGGTTTTAATTGTGTGGCACTGAAAAGATCTAGAAACAAGTTCATGAAAGTTTATATAATATTTAATCTGGAGTACACTTGGGTGATCAGGCTGTTTACATTAGAGAGGCCTCTGCAGACAGCTCAGTGGAAACACAAGACTCTTCATAATGTTGTATACAAACCCTGCTGCACTTAGTCAGGCCAACCCCAGTCACTGCAGTGATGTAGGTCTCTAGCCTGTCCCATACCGTTACCATCATTTTTTCACTTTCACTGAAAAGATTACAAAAATATAAAAACTTGCACGCTACTGGCTTGCTGCTGGTCCTCCAATGACTCCATGGAGGTGTGTCCGGCCCCCTCCACACCTCCTCGGAGGGTAGCAACCTCTAAAATGCCCTATGGAAACAAGGCTATTGTTCCATCATTATAAACATGCCTGAAGCGTTTTCAGATGTCATCCATGCATGTTTGAGTCATCTAGTGATCTCTCTCCAGCTCTATTTAAACCCTCCTGATGATTAACAGTAGGATTCTGTCCAAAACTCAATCCAACTCAAAGCTTTTGTCACTTACACTAACGAACAACAATTTTCGATAGATACACAAAAGCCGGACAAAACAATACAGTACAACCTCACAAACCTGATGTGATGTGCAGTTTTATTAGTGGAATACACAATGACTGCAGTGATAGTGTGAGGGAATGTGATGGAGAGCAAAGGGAAGGGCCAAAAATGAGTGAAACCTAGAACTCACTTTTTTCTTTTCGGCCGATATAGATTTTCAAAACATTAAAAAGTAACATGTGTTTGGATCTCTCCTTCACTGTGGTTCTCCTCGAGGTTTCTCGGTTTTTTTCCCACTGGTTTTTTTTTCGAGTTTTTCCTTGCCGAAGAAGGAGGGTCTAAGGACAGGAGATGCTGGGACAATTATCCATTTGCCTGCTTGTTGTTGGACATTCTGTATTTTTGAATTATTAATTATTATTTTTTTCTTATTCTGCTTCATTCTCTGACATCTTTGTTTGCTAATTTAACAATTTTGTGAAGCCCGCCGAGATAACTGTTGTTATGATTTTGGGCTAAACAAAAATAAATTGAATTGAATTGAACACGTTGATGTAAATGTGTTATGTGTTAGCAACTGAAACCCCATAGAAGTGTAATCCCCCCTCTTTAAGCAACATTTCAGTGCTTTTTCAAATTCTCCAGCCAGGATTTTAAAATATTTGCTTTTTACTATGAACTTTGTGATAATGTTCATTCATTCACAAGTCTAATTAGAATCACAAAATTGAAAAGATGCAACAGAAAGCATTGTGCGAGTGCAATTGTGTAATTAGGCTTTAGTGTTCTGTGTTGTCATATCAAATACCGCATTCGTCACCCAAAACTGTGCTCATTTGGCAGAGAAACCCCCCCCCCAAAATTTTTCAGAATGGGTTTTCTCATTGACAGAAATATCAAAGCTCAGACAGGCAGGGACGGGCTACAACCAGTCACAATAGACGATCAAACATCCATTAGGACTGAATGTGAGAGACTGGGTGATAACAAAAGCTGGAGCAATAGCCTTGTGAGAGTGAGGCAGGAGGGTGAGAGAAAGGAGGAACGAGAGGGGAGGGGGGGAGGTCTGCTGCCAAGTACTACACAAGTGTTGATGGTGAGAGGACAACTATCTGCTCTGCTGTCTCTCATCGCACACCAGCCTGCCTCAGATCACATGGTTTATAGAAGCAACACAATCACAAGGTTTAGACCTGTTTTTATACCGTGTAAGTCCGTCATGTCAACAGACCGATGCACTAAATTAAATGTACTTATGACTTTTCTTGGTTTAGTTCTGTTTTGACCAAAGATTGAAGAACTCGGTGCTTTTATTCATGAAGGTCTTATTGCTTTGTCTGGAGTGTTTCAGAGGCTGGTATTAAACCTTTCGATCTTCATGGAAATGAAATAAGACCAAGTTAGAAATAAGATTTGTGGAGAGGCAACCCCACTCACAGTCAGAATACCTGTTTTTTTTTGTTTTTTTTTTTATATTTTTGTGTAAGGTAGAGATTTAATGTCAGACTGTGGAACATTCAAAGTAGAACAACAACAAGCAGTTGACAGAAACCCAATCAAAAAGTTACACAGTGCACTTTAAGTAACATGTTTTCTTGATTGATAAATTGCTTTATCAAATGGCAAAAGTTAGTCGTGTTCCCCATGACTCTAACTTGTTCTTAGCTCTCACAAACCCCTGAGCATATGTCTACGTAGTGTTCACAACGCACATATAAAATATACATAAATAATTACATTTATAAGATTGAGAATATCACGTTCTTTGTTATAGCAATGCATGATAGTCATTTCTTTCTAGTTCACAAAGTGCTATTTTTCTTTAGACTCTGCTGGAAAAGAATAGTGTTACAGCAATACAGCGAGTTCATCTAGCAGGTTAAAAACCATCATATAAAAGCTACATGAGAAACTATTTTGCTAGGCAGATAGAAGAGGGCGCAAGGAGACAAGAGCCAGCCCAAAAGTGTGTGCTCTGAGGAAAGCATCCACAGAGAGGCTGGAGCTGCAGTAATTTTAACCTGGCCTGGCCACTATGCCTACATACACACATGCAGAGTGGCTGCCCTGCCGCCTGTCCAGGTGAGGTTTGGTGGCTTTGGACAAGGAATGCCTTGTTACGCAGCTCAATGGTGTGTTTTAGCTCCAAAATATAGAAGGGATTGGAGGAGGGGGGAGAGCATATGCAGAGGGTATAGGAGCAGAGGCAGGACCTGTCTGTGGAGGTACAGTCACATATCACTGTGCTTTGGATTACTGCATTCACCAAACTGTAAGCAACTATTCCTTATACTATTTATACTACTCCTTATAGCATTTTATTCTGCGTATCTGTCACGGGTTAAAAAATTAGCAACTACTATGTTTAATTTGCTATGTTTTGAAGTGATTGTATATAAATGTCTTAGTATGTATAATTCATTAAATTTGGTGAATTGGGGACTCTAAAGCCCCACTCTGCTACAATAGTCATTTTTGATCCATATCTCCAAAATAATAATTGAAAAAAAAATCAGAACTACTACCCAATTACTGTCTTCAGCTCCATAAGGTCCTTAGCAGAATGAGTTAGCCAGACTGTTTCTGTATTGTTCATTAAGCAATAACTTGAATAAAAATCAAAAATTGTTTGAATAATGACATCCCTGCAGATGATGGACACTTGTACATTGACTTATTTTAGTAAGTGCCGAGTTGCCATTGATGGGATCACTTGAACATGGTCACATAAGTAAACTTATGAAGTTGCATATGTGGAAACTTCAAATATCAATTGAATTGTACTGCATATAGTACTGCATATACTGCATATAGTCCACTGCTTGGTTCTTTCAGCACTGGGAGTGAAGTACATTGAGTTAGATCACATGCTCTTGTCCAGGTGTGAGTGCATGCTGTTCCTCGTGGTTTACACTCAGTCAACAGTCTGCAGTCAGCCTGTTTGTCTTGGACGTCTCCAACCGTCCGCCGATTACCCAATCACATCATCATGTAATTGCATCACATACATCTGGTAGTGTTTTTCCCTTCCATTATCCTTTATGACACACATACACAGTGATTATAGACAATATACTCTGACCATGTCATGACCACGCTGCAGGTCAAAGCTGGTGCCTGTGTTTTAAAGGACAGTATATGTAATTTTTTATTTCATAAACATGATGTAGCTGTGTCCCAGATACAAGGTAAACATGTAATGTGGACTTACTCTATTACAAAAACACTGTTTATCTTAGATCGCAGATACAAGCGACCGAAATGGGTTTCCTCCGCAGGGTGGCTGGGCGCTCTCTTAGAGAAAGGGTGAGGAGTTCAGTCACACAGGAGGAGCTCGGAGTAGCGCTGCTGCTCCTGCACGTTGAGAGGAGTCAGCTGAGGTGGCTCGGGCATCTGGTCCGGATGCCTCCTGGACGCCTCCCTCAGGAGGTGTTACAGGCATGTCCTACCGGTAGGGGGCCCTGGGGAAGACCCAGGACACGCTGGAGGGACAATGTCTCCTGGCTGGCCTGGGAACGCCTCGGGGTTCCCCCGGAGGAGCTGGAGGAAGTGGCCGGGCTGAAGGAAGTCTGGGAGTCCCTGCTTAGACTGCTGCCCCCACGACCCGGCCTCAAATAAGCGAAAGAAAATGGATGGATGGATGTTTATTTTATAATTTGATGATTTGGTTCTCAGAAAGATCAAAAAGCAGAACAAAACTCACATGAGTCTCTCATTTTGACTGCTGATTTCAACACTAAAATCGAGTTGGTTTAAACTTAAAAGGACTCTCTCTGATCTGAATCCACCACCTGCAGCCATCATTAATCGGTGCTAGTGCAGCCTCTGATTGAATTCTAGAGGTTCTGAGTTTAATTATGGCCTGTTCATAACTTTGCAGAGCAAGATGGATTCTTGTGATATGTGAGTTCTCATGAATTCATGAGCTGCTGTCCATATATAACCATATGAATTCTCGCAAGATTTGAGTTCAGTGACTGATGGTTGGGAGACCAATCACAGAGCAGCATTGAAGTTTGGGTGCAAGCCAAAGGTGAAGCTCCTAAATGACCTGAAACAAATATGGTAACGCCAATTGATTTACTTCAGCCTATTTTTGTGAAAATACAGATTATTTTGTTTGTGAAAAAAGTGTGCAGACTGTAAGGTTATGTACGTTTATGGACAGGGCAGATGTCTGTGCTTTTCTGTGAACAGATTTTTTTTTGCGTTTTTCAGTAAGAGCTGTGCATTAAACAGTGTAAAGCTGATGATTTAAAAATGGGAAAATGCAGCTAGTTTAGTTGTGGCTATTCAATGATCGAAGAAAAGGTTATGGACCCAAATAGGTGTAGCAGTGAGCATATGTCAAAGTCATCATATTCTGTAGGCGTGTGTGTGTGTGTGTGTGTGTGTGTGTGTGTGTGTAGACCTATGTGTGTGCACAGAGCAGAAAAAGTTAAAGTTATTTTGCTCAGATATTAAAATGGTGGTGTAATTCGAGGTGCAGTTTCACTCATAAATTAGTCCCTGGCTTAGTAAATACGCCCCTAAGAGTTCTGGCTACATAGTGATTCCTTTAAGTTAATTGACATTTCAGTGTGCTGATAACTGTAGTGTGATAGTGTCTACTACGAGCAGGAGAGTCTGTTATTTTATACCTACTAGCATGAAACTGGAGACAAAATATATTGGTATATATTGCATTACATTTGAGGTTTAAATGGTCGACTAAAAGCACTATTAGCACTATTGTCTACACTTGAACAGCAGCAGGAAACAGGAAATCCATTCTTGCTCTCGAACCTAATTTATGGCTCATTTGATATAGTGGTTGGAACTCTGCAATCCCAAACTTTCATGAGTTTAACACAGAGGTTTTTATATTTTGCCAAAATCTAGAAATTTAGACCATTTTTGGCTTACAGACATTCATAGGTCAAATATTCTTTGGTATGCAGTATTTTATAATATTTCACTGTATTAAAAGAACCTATTTTTCATTAGTTCATATAGTGCACATCCACATTGTCCATAACTGTGTAGTCCAACATTTCCATTTAGAATGTACATGTGACATCATTCTGAAATGCTGCTCCACTTCTTTCATTCACTTTCCTAAACCCGACTTAGTTTTCTGTTGGTGTCTTTAGCCTAGTCCAGCCAGGTTGTTTTTGTCTGCCTGTCTTGGTGCGTTCTCATGCACTTCACCCCATTCCCTCCCTGTCCAACTTTCAGAGGACAAATGCCAAAGGCGCTCACATTGTGTCCTTAGTTGCCATCACTCACTGTTACATAAGACACGGCGTCAGTCGCTGTGCCTTGGCTTTGTATGTTTCTTGACTTGAATCCTGAGACTCTTTTCACTCTTCAATAATTATTGTTTAGAATTAACCAGTTTGAACCTCTCATGCGGATGTGACTGAAGCATTTATGAAATTTCATAAAATTGTCCCATGCATTTAATTCATTCTTTTTTTAATTCATCCTCTTCAGTTTATTACACAAATTACTACACTTATCCCAGTGGGGGTCTTAGTAAATAGCTATGTCAATTGTAGCAAAAAATATTCATGAATACAAAATGATTATCTAATGACAATTATAAATGTTGTTTTAATTCTGAAGCCCCCTCCCTAGTCCCCACTGCACTGTCCAGTGTAAAGTGCAGTGTCTCTGACCTCTAAGGTGAGATGTCATTATAATTTGAGGAATACACTTTTGAAGGTTTACAAAAGAGATACTCCAGTTCAACATTCTTTCTTGCATGTAAATGTAATAAGGGAAGCTGAGTAAAACCAACCTATAGTAGGACATTTTTAGTGTGTATTTAGTCAAAAGCCAACCCTGAACCGCAAATAATTTGACCAAAAATTAAAAGTGCATTTTGAGTTTATATCAGTTAGTTACAAACATAAGCAATGGATGGAAATGATGTTACTTTTTATTTGTAATGTTTTTGTCCACATATTAAAGGGCATCCTTCACCAGGTGCTTGGAGGCTATTCCAGGCCATGTTTGAGAATTCTGTAATAATTGGATTCATTCTAAAAATGGCTGCGTGTTTTCTCTGAGCAGTGGAGAAGGAGGCAGTGCTTGGTTTTTACATCTGCACAGGGAGGAGCTCGACTTAGGTGTAAATTTGTACTGTACATAATTGAAAACATAACCAATATTGTATGATGCAGATCCATGTTAATCTGACACTGGTTATACTAGTGCAAATTTTACTAAGACTCCTTTAATTCAGTATTCTGGCGCCTCTCTCCCATTGAGCTCATGTGTCCAATCCCATTCACTGCGCTTCTGTGAATAAACCCTTATTAGATTGAGCTGTTTTGGTGCGGTCTATAGCCTGGAGACAAGACTATACCCAGAACTGTTCCTTTGTTGTTTTCTTTCTAGGACCCTCGATGTTTACAGTGCACTGTCTTATTAAATGCACTATAGCAAATACATGTATCTTGATTAAACAATCTGGATTTGTTAAAGAGGGAGTGAATATTTTTACAAGGTTGTACTAGTGGGAAAGGAGCCCAAAAGTGAAGTGTAGATAAACAATCATAAATAGTGATTTCCTGTGTGGTTTGCTCATGGCCAGATGCCTGAGATCTATAAATAACCTGCAGATTTGTGGGGACTAGTGCTTATCTTAAAACTGTGGGACATCTTTATATTTTGACATTTTTCCAAATCTATTCAGTCATGTTACATACATACAGTACTGACCAAACACATGTGAAAGGTGTTGCTGACCATTCAGGAAGGTCTACTCCACCTAAAGCCCCAAGTTTCTCCATATAGGAAGTAGATAATACCTGAAAGAATGCAGAAACAAATGAAAATGATTATCAGATTATTGTTGTATTGTTGTATGTTATCTATTTAAGACATTCTCGAGTTTGAATTCTGACCTGCCCATTATTAAACTTAGCAGTTTAGAATGTTATGACGTCAAATTAACTCAATGTACCCAGGAAGACTTTTGCTTTCTACCTAAGCCCAGCCAGCAAAGGCAGTGTGCCTGTAAATGAACACATATCTTGACATATTATTTTGCAAAAGCCAAAAAAAAAAAAAGTCAGTCATTATTCATGAAGCTTAAATGGAAACTCTGTGTCTAGTCTGTGTCGGGACGTGTAGACCACAGTTCCCATTAGAGCTCTGGAGCCCTGATGCTGCCTGTGTTAGTGCTGGAGAGTTTGTGGCTGTGACGCATTTCTCATTCACAGATAATATAAACAGAGATATGACAAGGTGGCATCAGGAGATAATCTGACTAACAGCACTCCACTTAGGCTCATTCAAAATGTGAGGAATTACAGAGATCACAGATCAACAAATGTTGTAACTGAGTTTGGTTATTAATTACTTATTATTTGAAATTGATACAAAATAAGACAAAAAATAGTTTGACGGTTTCTGTTAATGCTGTTAATTTCTAGAAAACTTTCTAATGGAATAAAAATAATTCATATATTAAAACACTTTTGAGATCTTGGGCAGCTATATGTGAATATATCTAAATATATATGTTCACTGTTCCTCCTACAGTGGGATGTGCAGTGACATAATACTTGCCTGGCAAATTCATAATTATTTCTCTCGGATTTTTATACAGACTCATATCAGTCTGGTCCTCACGCCCTCCATTGCCTCTCACGCCTGGTCAAACATGTTTGTGCACATTTGTTTGTTTCAGTGACTCGTGTGAAGCGAAGTTTTTCAGTCATTTTTGATATTTTTTCCTTTATTTAATGTGGACGGACCATGCATGTCCCTGATTGGCTAAGCCACTTGTCAATTACGCCCATTTGAAAATGGCGCCATTCACTGATGACTAGACTCCAATATTAACTCACATCGTAAATTGAAGAAGTGTGTAGTCTGGATCCCAGGCAAATATAATCCACTAATAATAATTGTATAATTACTAGATAATTGTATAATTATTAATAATAAGTCTTATCTTTTATAGTTAATTTAGACATGCCCAGTCTGTTTTTAAAGTTCAGTTTTGGAGCCTTTGCAAGCTGTCTTCTCCTCTCTCCAGTCTATTTTCACTTATTTATAGCTACTATAAACAAGTCATCTTTGTGTGACTGCTGGGAATGCTGTGATGTCAGGCACCTTATATAGTCTCATAATGATAGCAACACTAACTATGATTTGACTTATGTGGGTGTTTATCTGAAGAAAAGAACATCTTAATGGTATTTTGATTTTGCATATTTTATTAGTTATTATTTTATTAGTGAACAAATCCTCTACTCTCATAGTTAAAGTGCTAATTCAAACGGCAGGTTCTTCATTAAACTGGGTGCCCTTCCTGACCAACTAAGGCTGAATCCCATTACACCCCTTGGCCATACTACTTTCCCCTACCCCTCTGTGTTGCACGTTAGCGTGCCCTACCCCTCCATGTATTCCATGGTTCCACGTATGGGGGTGTCCCAGTTCCTGTTATGGCAGAGGGGTAGGGGAAAGTGGTAAGGCTATATACCCCTCCAAATGAAGATTTTTCAGAGGCACACTCCAAATAGAGGGGTATGAGCAATTTCCCAGAATGCCTTGCAAATCACCGGCAAAAGCTGATCACGTCTGGTTACATAAAAGCTGGCAGAGACTACTGATGATGTATGTGATTGTTGAAAGGGTGTCCTAATTCGTAGGAGCTGACTTTCAACCCCTACCCCTTGTTTGAAATAGGAGTAGAAATTAGAAATGGGATTGGCCCTTAGACTTAGACAAACTTTATTGATCCACAAGGAAATTTTTTTGGACAAAGTAGCTCAAGGCTCATTAGGATACTGGTATGTGGTGGATAGAAAATATATAATAAGTAATAAGTAAGCATATAATAAATATGTATAATAGGATGATTTGCTGGTCAATGTTTTATAATATTGGACTTGTATTTTTGCAAACCGTTTGTGTTTAAAGGAAATGCAGTCCCTATACTGGTGTCATTTTATATTGGGTATCAAGATACTTAATGCCAAAGTAACAACACTGGTATTAGAAAAGAAAAAGTTGGATTAGTGCATTCATTAAAATAGCATTTAAAAATAGCTACACCATTTTATGGTTTGTTATCTAAGTATATTTTCTGATTAATTTAGACTCCTGTCTCACTATGGCTCACTAGTTCACAAGGAATCATTCATAATATGCAAATGTCATTGTTCATTCACTCAACGCAAATGACCCAATCAAAAACATCCATAGTGAGCTATTGTGTATTCTCTGACACTGTCACTGAGTTGCTGAGCCCTTAAAATTGCTCATATTTAAAAAGTATAATATACATGTTATAACCATGTTCCCTCATTAGATTAATATTTCAGACATTTCACCTCTTCCCTTTCCCCAACACTTACTGTAATCATTTAAAGGTCCCATGTTACACAAAACCTGAGCTTTAAACTTATCAAAATCATATCTGAAGCCGTGTTTTGTTATTCTTTTTGTATATATTAGTCTGTCTGCATTTCCAAAGCTCAAAATGCTTGTGATATCAGGGGTTATCAAGTTAATAACTACCTTTTGCCTATAGTTCAGTAGAGACTGGCCATTCCAAAGCTGAAATTATCCAAATGAGTCCAGTGAAGCTGTAAGGAATTTAAAAACACAGTGGAGCACCTGTATTACCACATGACATGATTAGACTAGGTGGAAAAGAGTGTTTTCTGTTTGAGAGAAGAACTCCATAAACATAGCCTATGAAAAAAGTTAAAATAATGTGTCTTATTTAAGATTGGTTATAGATCTTTTTTCAGAGTTTTTAACTTTTCAGAGCTTTTAACTGTGTTATAGTCGTTTCTCCTTCTCATTTCCCCTCTCGAAGTTGTTTTTGGAGTGATTTGTGCATGTTATTTGCTTATTTTCATATTGCAGATCCGGGTTTTCACCAGCATATCCCTACTGCTCTGTACTTACTTCATTCTCAAATTGCATTTTCTTAATAGATGATACACGTGGGATTCAGCAGCGTCGCTTAACCATTCTGATACAAATGCAAAAAAATCTGCTAGTCGCTTGCGTGATGTGCAGCTATCCATCGAATGTGCAGACAGTGTCACCGCTCTGTTGTGATGACCTTTATGGCAACGTCAGCTCCCATTTCTTTCATTAAGTCATTTAAAATCAATATTATGATTTAAAATGCCCAAATTATAGCATAATGATCTACGGGTGTCATAGAATATATGATATATGATAACAGCAGGTCTTCTTTAAAGCAGGTTTGTGAGATTAGCATGAGCACTAACACAGTTGAGCCTGATGAGGATGGTGATGATGATGAGGATGAAGGCTGCATGTGGGTGAGTCATGGGCCCTCTCTCCTGCCCCTCACACTCAGCACAGGCCACTCTGCCAAATCCATCTGGCAGCCTGGCTCTGTGGAGTGGCTAAACGGTGATTCTGAGGGTCACACTGAATGCAGTCTGTATACAAAACATTATGTCCGCTAGTTTCACGGAACTCACTGTTTGTGGGACACAAAATTGCCTGTGTTTGTGTGTTTTTTTGTGAGATGCGTGTGAATGGAACCAGCCAGCTACAGGCTGGGTTTTGCCAAATGTAAATACTGAGATTTAGAACCCAATGAGAGTACAGCGATAATGTCTGAATGATTATAGTTCACAGATGTTTTTTAACACGTCCAATAAAAATATGTGAGAATTTTAGAATATGTAGATGAAGTACAGAGTTAGGAAAGGTTTCAAGGTAGTCATCTGGACAATGGTTTTGAAATTGAAACGTTTCGACTACCACTGAGTAGCTAATAAACCCAGACAGAAAATGACTTGACTTGAAATTTACTTTCAGAATGTCTCCGTTTCAAAAATATCCAGATGACTGCCGCCCAGACTACCATTAAAACTATTTTTTCCACATATACATGAAGACACAATGGTTTTTAGTTGTCTTCAAAGGACATTATATTAGCTAAATAACAGGACCTTTGCCATTTGTTTATTAGTTGAGGATGGCTTGTCAAATTTCTATTTCATTTCAATTAATCTAGCAACCCAGCTAAAAACACATTTTGGTTATGTCAATCAGAAGCTTAGTTCAGTCTGGCTGTGATTGTCGTGTTTCCTTCAGTCATTTATCTCCTCTCTGTTTGTTACTCCTCTGCCTCTTTTAATTGCATGTTTAACACAATTGAGATGATTAAGTTAACATAATTTATTACAAGGACAAGGGCAAAGGTTTTCTTCTTCCTGCTTTGCACATCACAGGCTCTTGAGACTGGCCAATTCATGTACACTAAAAGGGCTCCCCCTGCTGGTCGCTCTGCACTGCATTGTGTGATCAGAATCATTTTTAGAGCTGAATGATGTAGCTGTCAAACATTAAGTCTCTCTGAAGTGCTGTTATGGTTCCTCAGAAGGAGTCTATTTAAGCCGTAATGGACAACAGAGCACACCATATAAAAGCCAGGCATAATGAATGAGTGTGTGGTTGGCTATAAAAGGCTTAATTGGTGAGAATTGCTTCCTGATATTGAAAGTGTTGCTTTCTACTTAAAAGTTAGACACAAAAAATGCACTTTGAATGACTGCGTTTATTGTTTGTCTCTATTTTTTAGATGAACTGAGCAATGAATCACATTTAGAGATTGAAATTCAGTCATTTCTAATTGTCAGTGGTGTGCTTGGATAAACAAGAGCTCTACAATCTGTCAGTAAAGCATATGGCTGGGAGTGCAGTTTTTTTGGGAGTTAATTTGACAGCTTTTTTAGTTTTATGTTTTTTCTGATCTCTGATCTGATTTCACCAAAAACATACATACATGGATTTGTGTTTTGTTTCATTCAGTTAAACACACACTCATTTGCTTATTTAGGTTTGTGATGTCATATAGTATCATGTAGTAATACAGGAAGTATTCCACTGTGTTTTTAAACTCCATACACCATACCAATCTCTACTGAACAAAAGGTAAAAGGTTGCCGTTAACTTGAGAGCTACTTCTTCATTACATCAGTAGGTGGAACATAACATGTTTAGCATTGATGATGCAGACAGACTATAATAGTATAATATAACCAGAATAAACCAGGATGACTCAGACATAAGTATAGGTATGTTTTTGAGGAGGTAACAGTATGCTATGGCTTAAAGCTTACAAGAGTCAATTTTGTGTAATATAGCCCCTTTAAATGCCACGATTAAAACTCTATATTATTAATGTGAAGGAAATTCATTTGAAGAGGTATTTGTTTTTAGGACAAAATACAATTGCACAGAAAACTGTGATCAATCAATATGTGGATAAAAAGTTGATCTATTTAAGTCATAACGGCCTGACCTATCTGCGCCTCCCTCGTATATCAGTAAACCATGAATGTGCTGTATTAGGCGGATTATCTCATCTGTCAATCAACACACAGTCCGCCCAGGCCATGACAGTCGCTCTGTCAGCTCGTCTTATGTATGACATCAGGAGACTCAGTGTGACAGCTCAGCACAGCTCTGGCATCATGCAACACCACACAGGGCACGGGACAATTATGCTCACTAATATATTTATTTAAAATTGTATTTATTTAATGTTTTACCAGGTAAGTCTATTGAGAACACCTTCCCATTTGCAGTGACGAGCATAAAACAGCACAAGCGTAAATGCAACTTTCACACATCAATCATAACATGAAACAGTGAATCGTAACATACAACAGTGAAATATTTGCAGATTAAAGCTCTATAATCTCTATAATATAATTTTCTATGGTTGCAGAATAAATGTCCTTTTAAAATGCCTTGACAAAACTTTGGTTCTGTCATAATCAAAATAATTAAGATTTAAAAATGCTAGTTATTTCTTCATTCACTGTACTGAACTGCACTGAAAATTAGCAAAGTCTATTTTTTAGCTATATTACCACACTATAAATATTAATTTAATCATATAGACTTATAATGTGATATATTGTGATGGCCTATGATATTATTGGAAGACTTCTGACGATATGATATCAATATATTTCAGTTCTTGTTACATCTCTTGTGAGTTTACAGTTGATCCTCAAATAAAACCATTTTAGTCCTAATGTGGATTTGGTTTAGTTCTGGTTTAGCTCTTTAGTAGAGATAGATTTTTTAGCATAATCAGCTATCGGCCTTAAATCTACAGCACAGGCCTATATTTTGTATTAATTGATCTGCTGCCTAAGAAATATACACAAAGCTTTATTTTAACACTTTAATATGAGGAGAAACTTGCATAAAATGTGACTACACAGCTCTCTTATTAGAGTGTGGTAACAAGAATCTTTGGCTGAGTTTATATAGTAAATATAAATTACAAAATCAAAATCAGCCCTACATATCAGCCCAAAAATATTATTATTGGCCATCAATTGCTCTGCATTCGAAACCATGAAAAAAACAAAATAAAAACATATTGGCAGATCTCTACTCTTTAGTTTCAGGTTTAGATCTGGTTTAGTCCCAGTTTTGAAGAGACAAATGTGCAACTTTGAATGTATCCTAAAATTAACTGAGATTTTCATGGGCAGAATTCATTCCTACAACTCAAAAATAATCCTCTATTCTTTGTCACACCCTTCTGTCCCCACATTATTTACACCACCTGCTACCTCATTTTTCACCACATGTATTTATGCAATCCTTGCCAACTGATCTTTCAGGTCTTTCTCATCCCTGTCATCTTTTATTTGCTCCAAAACAGCTCTACACCGACTCATTTGCCTGTATTATCCCTTCCACACGCACAGACATTAATATTTCACTTCACAGTATTTTCACTTTTGTCTAAGGCTGGTGTTAGAGCTGCAAAAATAATCAGAATCAAATCTAAAATGCAATTTGAATGGACACATTTAGATGCAGTTTTGAAGTACAGTACCATCATTTGAAAACTACTAACACTATACTTTAAATGGTACATGTTCTGAAATATGATTATTGTATTAGTTTGTCAGTTCATTTTTCAGTCTTTTTGTCAATTCTTGGACATGTTTAAGATGTGAACTTTAAACAGATTCCTTGCAAAGCATGTCCCAAATCTTGCAGTCCTACTTGGTATTGTGAGATGAAGATATGGCACAAGGCTCATGTTTGTGGAGTTGGAGCACAGGGGGAAGAAAGGGGGGGGTTGGGATGCTCGTATGTGGTTCAGGCCTGCAGCTGTAAGTGTGACGTGCTCCTTTGCTGTTGCTTATCTGCTGCGTCTGCTCTCTTCTTATTTTTAGATGAGATGATGGAGGGAAAGGAGAGAAGGATGAGGAAAAGGAGGTGAAGGAGGAGATAAGTGCGGGTAGGATCAGCTGTGTAGTGTCAGCAGCATGTCTGACAGTCTGCTTCTGTGTGCTTGTGTCTACAGATGATGGGCCAGCCGGAGTGGGACTACAAGAGAGCGCTGGGCAGATCTCAGGTCAGTAACAAGACAGGAATATCTACATAAATAATAACAAAACCAATTCTTTAATGTCTCACATGACCCAAATGCGCTGTGTTATAATGTTAAAGTTCCTATATGATGCAGAATTGACCCTCGTGGGCTTTATGTCATGTTACTACCTCATTGAATCATACCTGGACTTGTTTTGTTTCATTCACATATTTCTGAGTAACATTTATATTAGTCTGTTTACATCACCACAGCTCAAAAGGCTCCGTTCCACCTTGTGATGTCATGAAGGGGTGAAATTAATCAAATGAATCCCAGTGGGCCACTTCCTCTATTTACACATCACAAGATGGAACAGGAAGAACTCTTACTTTGCAGAGTTTGTTAAACGTGTGAAAGAAAGAAAATAACTCTAGGTATTTTTGTGATGAGGAAACAACAAGTAATATTTTCATATGGTCTGTTCACTTGATAATAAATAAATTATGGTTGCTATGGCTTACAGTTCATACCGTCCACCACCTCCTTGTCTTCATAAACATGGTATTACTTTGCCTGAAATTTTCCACAACATGACATTAAAATGACTTATCTTACTTTTTAAAATTACCTGCATTTTAATACTAGAAAATCATTGCAAAACATTTATTCTTGCTGAATGGGGTTCTCAGGGTAAGTGACCATGACCAGTGCTTGACCTGGAGACGTCTCATAAACTGTAGATAAGTTTAATACCATCTTGTTGAATATTTTAGACAATGCAATAACATTCCGATAGAGAAAAGCAGGTAGGGGAGCCTCCTTCAGAAAAGTTACTCTGAGCATCTTTAAACTGAAAAGCAGAGGAGAAATTAATTTCTGTCAACTGGACATAAGTTTTGATGAAGATATTTGCAGCTCATCCAGGCTGCTTTTTCAGTCCTGAAGATACGACTCTTTTAGTCACAAATGCCACACGAGGAAAGGCCCTATAACCCTATACAATAATATATTAATTGTTACGTCTGTCCTCTTGCTCTTTCTCATGGCTTTAGTTAACTGACCAGATCGATACCAGTCCCAGTTTCCTGCTGCGGCCTGATAATGGCCCTGATATGCCACCGGTCATCACATATCACCTGGTATCACTGGAAACCCTAGAGTACAACAGAAACCACCACTATTACATACTACTACAGTATTTTATGATACTTAGCCTCACTTTGATCTTTGTCCCCGATGTATCTTAGCAACACAATACTAGCGATAGATGCAGGTTGTTCCCTCAGCCCTGAAGCACAAGTGAACATTTGCAATTGGCAGATGCAGATGCAAGGGGCGGGCGAGGGAACAGCGAGGAGATAGGGAGCGAGAGAGAAAGCACAGCACGGGGGATAAAGAGGGATAGGAGGCTGAGAAACTGTCATCCCAGCCCAAGTACGCTTTGGAATAAAACTCAAGCAAACAAGAACATTTTCAAACATCAATCAATATTTTGGATTTGGTATTGAGGTAAAGAATGCAGAGAAGGCACTCGGCGAGTACAGTGGGTCGTAATTTGGACAGTGCGCATCGTCCAAAACAGGTGGAGTATTTGCTTAGCTGTTGTGTGTAAACTAACCTGCACCTGGGCTGTGTTGTGATGTGCGCCCGTAAGCTATAGTGTTTAATCTGCAATGATGAGCAGTCTTTAAATAGAACGACTCGGAGCATTGTCTAAATTGGGCTGAAGTTTTTAGGTCAATTAAGCGAGAGAGATGGATTTCTATCATCGTGATTCCATACAAAAGAAAATGCAAGGTGTTTTGTTTTAAGAAAAAATAACAGTGATTAATATGTTCTGTTCTTACTGGTTACCAAAGTTTTGTTTAGTTAGATCATTTGCATTATCTTGACTGTGTAAGCGTGAATAATACTAAACTCAATAATAAATCTCAACTGATTCAGGCATCTTGACAGTTTACAGTGCAGTTTGTGTCAGTTCCATGTATGGATAAATAAAATGATTTGAATGGCATTTTGCATTATTTATCTTTGCTTTTGCGGTTTGTTGCACAATTGTGAAGCATGATTTTCCAAAGATATCCAAGTTTGAATCCTTGAAATAAACTTGTATGTGGTGTGCAGTGCTGCTGTGTGTTTGACTTGTTTCTGCTCTATTGACATGAATGTAGTGTATTTACAGTTGTTAGCTTCCACTGTAGCGGAGCTCAGCTGGCCAGCTCCACTGAACTGTTCTTTTTCACTTGAGTGGAGATGGCCTGCCTGTGGACTCAGCAGCCCTCCTGCTCTCACTGCTCTGTCCATCTCTCTCTCATTTCCTCTTTGTGTCTGTGTCTCTCGGCCCTCACCATCTGCCTTTATGCCTGATCTCCCTAGTCCCTACATAACTCTGGACAGGCTCCCCAGAGACGGAGCTGGGTGCTTGGGGAGAGTGAAGCCTGGGAGGAAGTGAATAGTGCAACAATAAAAATGTTAGCCCAAAAGTGGTCAGATTGTAAGAAATCTGAACAGAAAGAGCTCAAAATCCTCAGAATGTGTTACTATCAAAATGATGAAAACTTGCCAAGTCAAAGTGAGACTGGTTTGCTTAAATGATCATAATAGTTCAGATAGTTAGATCATAATGAAATAGAACAAACAGAAAAAAACACAAATCCAATCACTCGAAAGTGGTGATAAATGACATCTCTGTATTGTTAAAGTCCATGAGGTTTGATTAGCCTGGTGTGCTAGCAGCACCTTGTGCACTGTTGTTGGATACCGGTGATGTAGTGGTAAAAGTTGTTTTGGAGGTACTCATATGTGGCTGTCACATTTCTGTATTTCACATTACAGCTAATATTTAATGTCGTGTGTAAGTCTATCCCTTTGGTGGTAGCATGATACAAACTCCCCTCTCATGGTGGTGCATGATCTTTCTTTGACATTGTCTTATGGTACAGTTCATTACTTATGGCAGAGCCATTACTGTGTGCATTAACATGAACGCTGTGATCCCAGGAGGTATAGCTCCACACTGCATGCCTCTATGTTCCTCCACTGCACATGTGAGCGTGTCCATGGATGATTTGCTCATTGACCATGCTCCCCCTGCTGTCTCTTGTGGGCCTCTGCGCTGCAAGGGATCAATAACCTTCTCCCTGGTGCCTGTACAAATGTGCTCTTTAGCATTACATCATTTCAAATCATGCATGTACCAAACAAGTAATGTGTATTAAATTGAGATGTTTTAGTATTTAAAAAAAAAAAAAGTGTTCTTCGGTGGTTGGTCTCTGTCTCTCTCAGAGAGTTCTGAGTTCTGAGAGTTCTGTGCAGTATCTCTGCTGTTCCTGTACTGCACTTTTCTGGACTGTGATATCTGTTGTTTTTCCTGGTATCTGTGCCTTGAGCGATCTGGAACCTGGAACCCTAACCTTATGTGGCGCCTAAATGTTTCTGTTTTTCTTTTTAGTATTGCGATTACATTTGTGGTATACCAGGTATACCATATGTTTTACCAATTAGATTTGACTTCTTTGAGTGCACAGTACTCTGAAATATGAAACAGTAAAATCAATGCACTTTTCCATTAATTTCAACACAAATGATTTTTGTATAAAAAGACTAGATATTTTGCAAAAGACATACTTCTAACTAAAAATGTGATTTTGATTAAATTGTGATTTGTTACAATTAAACAAATTATTTAAAGGAATAAAGCAGCACTGTGGATGGGTGTCTATCTGTGGCTGACATGAGCTGAACAGAGTCCATTACTGCCAGGTAATGGTTGAATGTCACAATAGCAGGATGTCATAAAGCTCTGGAGTGCTCTAATGGGTTTTGTTCAGGTTGAGGTGACACATGCACACACCCTTTTCACACACACAGTCACAGACACTTACACACACACACACCCACGGACACACACGGACACACACTTTTACAGGAAAATGTGTATGGGCTCAACACTTTCACTTATCACCTCCCGGCCCTGAGCTCGGGCATGTTTGAAGAGCTAATACAATCGGTTTAAGGCAGGGAATTCGGAGAATCATCTGTCACTTTATCTGCTGTTGTTGAACTTTGTTGTTGAACTTTATGTACCTGTCATCTCTACCATTTAAGTTACAAGAAAGAAAACAATAACAGTTTTCTAGTTGAGTTTCAATAATGCATTTTGTCTCATTTGCTATAAATGATGTGCTTTTGTTGGGGTGAAACGGTTGAAGCTAGAGGAAGGTTTTCAAAATAGGAGGCATCAAGTTGACGGGAGACAGGACGTTGCAAAGGCAGAGGTTGTTGCCAGTGAGTAAGTGCATGCTGCAGCCTCGGGGGTGGGACAGATGGGTGAGTGCAGGCTTATAGTGGGCCATCAAGTCAGATCATTGAGTTTGTGTGTTGGCACAGCTGAATAGACAACAAGGATGCATGAAAAGTGCAGCGCTGACCTCACCATATGCTCATGTATTCTTGTTATTGTTCCAAACATGTGATGGTGGGTAACACACCCCAACACAGGGAGATCAAACAGAAATATAATGTGGAGAGAGACTGTTCTGTCAATTTCACTATGCTGCAATGAGTAAAAATTGTAATGGCTAGAATTATTACTGACTTGAAGATTCAAAGCTGTACCATGTAATGGCTGCAGTTGTAGCTGTTTACAATAGCAGTGTCTTCATTCTAGCTATGGTTGAATATACTGCCTGCAGGCAATAAATTGCAGAGTTCAGTTCATACTTTTGCCCTCAGTATTTGTTTTTATATTCATCTTGTCATCTGTTTCAACACTTGCATCTACAGCTTCTCTCTAGGTTTAACTCGTTTAACCTTTTATAGTCCAAACCAAACACACATGGGAAAAAAAAACAACATTCTCCACATGTGTGCATATTCTTGTGGCAATTTGATGTTTTTAGATCTTATGGCATTTTTCCATCATCCCTACAGTACATAAAAGGTGTAGGTTTATGATGAAAATATGCTTGATTGCAGTGAATTCACATATTTAAAATTTTCTTTAGCTTTAAGTAAATGAAGTATATTGTTTCAGTTTCAGTTTGCAGCAGAGTATGAAACAGCTGTGGCATCATAGTATTTACAAGTGCCCTTAAGAGCCTTCTTTAACTGCTGCAGCCTCACACCTACAGTGAGGTCCTGGACATCCTTATACCCCCGGAGCCAGTACTAATGCCCTGTGTGTGTGTGTGTGTGTGTGTGTGTGTGTGTGTGTCCCTCTCACTTCTCTGTTATGTGTCCCTCAGTCATCTGGCACCAGTGTGGTGGTGGACATCGCAGTAATGGGGGAGGCTCATGGCTTGATTTCAGACCTCCTGGCTGACCCCTCTCTGCCCCCCAACACCTTCAGCTCTCTGAAGGCAGTGAGTAACCTCCTGAGCACACAGATCAACCTGCAGCCCCTGCACCGACCCCGCCTCCCCGTCGACCAATCACATGCCTGCTCTGATTCAGAGGAGGGGCCAGAGAAGATTGAAAGACTTGCCATTCCAAAGGTATACATTTACAATTTGCTTCTTTTATTTTAATGATCCTTATTGTTTCTCACAGTAGGGTACTGGTGTACCCCCTTTTGGCAGCTGCACTTCTGTCAGTCTGCCCCAGGGCAGCTACAATAGTAGCTTATCATCACAGGGTATGGAGTGAATGAATAAAGCACTGTAAAGCATCTTTGTGACATATGTCTGTGAAGATAGCTATATAAATGAAATATTGTCACTGTCAAAATGGACTGAAATTCAAGCAAAAATGAATTAAAAAATATTTTCAGCATACACCGTATAGTTCACTGTTACAAAGTAGCTACCCTACACTAGTGAATCCACAGACTTCTTTTACCTATCTTCTTTTTTACAAGAGCATCATCCACAATGTATGCAGGCACTTTGGGCAAAAAGCCAGGAACTAAATAAAGCGTGATGCAATGCAAGATCGTCCAGCTGAGAAGGGACTAGCACCTTTAACCATGGCTGAGTGCACTCAGATCGCCGCTCCATGATGAAACACTTCCTCATTTTGACTCATGCTAATCGGATGTGGATGTGGAATATAAAGCCAAACATAACATGCATAGAAATACAAGACAAGAGCAGAATATGACAGAAAAAACATGTTAAGTTAAGCAACAATAATATAACATCATACTGATTTAAAATCCTTGCATATTTTACTATTAGGAAGAAACATGCTCAGGAGAACAGCTCAAAAATGATGATGTGTCAGCATTTTCTAAAATGTGACCCTATGCTGCCCTCTACTTTCTGCTTTTGCCATGGATTATAGTGTCACATCTCTTGAAGAAAAGTAAAACATGATTCATTGGTAATAAAAAAAAAAATGGTTCAACATTTTTATGCTTAAGATTTCTTCTTTGTTTTCTTTTGTCCCAGCGTCTCAGAAGAAGCCTCCCTCCAGGGTTACTGCGAAGAATTTCCTCCACCTGGACCACAACCACATCAGCCACAGGACTGCCCACCATCGAGCCCGGCCCAGTCAGGAGAGAGCGCTCAGCCAGCATCAAACACACAACAGACAGGTAACACACACAGCAAACACACAACAGACAGGCATCACACAGCAAACACACAGCAGACAGGCATCACACAGCAAACACACAACAGACAGGTAACACACACAGCAAACACACAACAGACAGGCATCACACAGCAAACACACAACAGACAGGTAACACACACAGCAAACACACAGCAGACAGGCATCACACAGCAAACACACAACAGACAGGTAACACACACAGCAAACACACAACAGACAGGTAACACACACAGCAAACACACAGCAGACAGGCATCACACAGCAAACACACAATATATTGTGATATATGAAAATTGACCATTATGAACCATTATTATTATGACCATTATTTTTTAGGGAAGTCTTTTCATATAAAATCACACACCACACATCTTATACAATCACCATATACACTGTAATTCCTTGCAGTATACTGGATTATTTGAAATGGTGCATCTCTGTATTACAGTGAATCATGGAGCAACTCTGTCATGATGACCATTTCCAAGAGCCGCTCCATGTCTGCCTCCTGTGCCCCGTCCATCACCAACCATCTGTACAGCAAGCCACTGGGAAAATCAGGTGAGTGCCAGCCTCCCTTCAGAACCACACGTGTGCTGTAATACTCTAATGCAGACACTTGGCTTTCAGGTTTCCCCTCTTCCAACACCTCACCTCTGGGCACCCCCTGCCCCTCCCCTCCAGTCCAGGGCACTCCGGTCACCAGTCCCACAATCAAAACGTGTTCAGTGCAACTTCCAGAGCCTGTGGGGCCCCCTACAGAGCGCCCCTCTGTTGGCCCCAGGATCCAACACCGAGCCTTAACCCACAGTCAGAGCGCACCGAGCTCCACCACCCCTCACTGGAGACCCCCATCACTCTGCACCAGGTTACACTTTGTACATTATCAAAAGTAAACTCAAGACTTGTTAATGTTCATTTTTCATGTGGAATCTTTTTTAAATTATATTTTTGTCATTTTCAGTTGTGGGAGACCGTATAACAGAATTACCAATGGAGTGGAGCCTGTTGACAAAGTAGACAGAATACCTAATCCAGGTAAAAATACAAATTGATAAAATGTTTATTGTCAGTGTGAAACTGCTTTCAAACTCCAGTCATGTGACTGATTGTGAAAAATGTAAAAATAAAAATAAAACTACTGAACAGAATAACAATAACCTCATACAAATTCTGCATTACTACATAATAAAATACATCACCCCCCCAGATGAGCGAATTGTAGCGTCTTCAGACTATGACAGCACCTATGACAGCACCTATGAGACCAACCACAGTGACAGCAGCGATTTTGCACCTAATGAAGATGATGGAGAGCCCAAGAAGCAGCACGAAGGAAAAGACAGTTGCCGGCAATGTCCAGCAGAGGGCATTGTACTACATCCTCTACTGCCATCCCCAGAGGTACTTCATGCTGGACATGAGTATGCATGCCTCAGTGTGCGGTGGGTGAAGTGTAAGTACAATAAGTTGCATCACACTGACCTAACATGTGGCCCGTACCATTAGGATAAAGTCATCCCAGCCCATGACAGTCCACTTGTGCCAGGACTAGAGCCTTTGATGAGTCAGCTCAACAACTGGAATTTTCCTATTTTCAGTCTGGTTGAAAGGACTGACGGGAAAACCGGCTGCATTCTCAGCCAGGTAAATTCCACTTTACACTATGTTCTACAAGGTAAAATTTAAACATCTCCACATCTCCATTAAACATCTCTTACAGTTGTTTTGTGTTTTGTTTTTGGATTTTTTTTGCAGGTTTCTTATAAGCTCTTTGAGGAGACAGGCCTATTTGAAATGTTTAAGATTCCAATTCAAGAGTTTATGAACTATTTCCACGCTCTAGAAAATGGTTACAGGGACATTCCATGTGAGTACTGCCTCCTTCCGTGTCATGTCTTTAACTGCCACAAGGAGGCTGTATAGTTCAATGATGTTATAATCAATGCAGTTTGCTCATGTATCTACATAGACCTACATTCACATTCATTTACATGTCATATCATTTCTCCTACAATCCCTTTTTCTTGTTAGATCACAACAGGATTCATGCAACAGATGTACTGCATGCTGTGTGGTACCTCACCACGCAGCCTGTGCCTGGTCTGCCCACCCCACTCACAGAAAATGGCATTCACTCAGGTATTAACATGAAAATACATTTGGATAGTTATATATTGTATACATCTGGTATGACAGATACAACAATCTCAATAAACAGAAAGTATGCAACGCAAACATTTTTATTATTTTATTATTTTATTAGACGTAAAAAGTACAACAGCCATGTTGCACTCTGAACACATTTGGTGCCTAGTTTGCTGTAGATGAATTATTCTTTTTTGTTGGTGAAATGGTGTTCTCTGCACTAGTACATTAGAGGGAGTCCTGAGGAATGGGAATGTACTATAACATAATAATGACCTCTTCTGTTCCCAGACTCAGAGAATGGCATCTGCCGTGGTGCAGCAGGTTTTCTGAAGTTAAATTCAGAGCTGGAGGAGGGCTATGGCTCCTTAGCTCGTTTGGTCCCCGGCCTGGAGCTCATGGCTCTGTATGTGGCAGCCGCAATGCATGACTATGACCATCCGGGAAGAACCAATGCCTTTCTAGTAGCCACCAGTGCACCCCAGGTAAACACAACGCAGTTCAAAGTTCAATGAAAAGTTCAGTTTCAAAAATATATATAATAAACCATAAATGCCAGAGACTGGTTATTTTTACCTCATTATGTGGCCACAGTCAGAATTACTATTAAGCAGTAAACAATGATATCCTTTGTTTCAGGCACTTTTGTACAATGACCGCTCAGTTTTAGAAAACCATCACGCAGCCGCCGCCTGGAACCTCTTCATGTCTCAACCTGAATTTAACTTTCTGGCCAACCTTGAACATGTGGAGTTCAAACGCTTCCGCTTCCTCGTCATTGAGGCCATTTTGGCCACTGACCTCAAAAAGCACTTTGATTTCCTTGCAGAATTTAACGCAAAGGTAAACAATAAAATTTAACATACCATTTTGGGTTGGTGCAATGCTGAAGATATAATGACCTCTTACAAGACAAGGGATATACTAGATCAGGATTAAATGGTTTCCATCCAAATCTCACTTAATTCTGTATATCAAATTGATACAAAATGCATTCCTAAAAGTCAACTATTTTATCAACATTTCTGAATATTATTGTTTGTTTGTTTTTTATTTATACCTCTGTTTTAGGTTGGAGATGAAGGAGTTTCCAGTATTGATTGGACCAATGAGAATGACAGAATGTTGGTTTGCCAAATGTGCATAAAGATTGCTGATGTCAATGGGCCTCTGAAGAATAAGGAATTGCATTTGCAATGGACGGAAGGCATTGTCAACGAATTCTATGAACAAGTATGCTATAAAACTAAACTATACATTTTTTCGCATGTGGCCTTGGTTTATTACATAGCAGAGAACTGTGCCTTTGTGATAAGTACGCGTACAAGGCCCTCATGAACCAAAATAGACAATAATAGCCTCTACTTGTGAATTTGTTCATGAACTACTGCAGACGCTTGACAGCAAATCCTGCTTTCAGCCTGCTATGATTGTGATTGGTCAGTTGACTCCGGTGCATGGCAAGACATAAAGATAAAATCTGATTAGCCTGGGAAGTATGATTAGTTCCCTAGCAACAGAAGGTTTTAAGTATAGAGGCGAAAATTGGAGACTTTGGAGTCCGTAACTGGAACCTCACAGGGCCGATTAATAGGAATGAAATAAGATTGGAGGAAGTGGAGTATGTGCCATCTATTTTATGGAAGATGGTGATAAGCTTTTGTTGGTTCAGACCGCAACATAACAGATGCAAACTGTTTCTTTGACAATTATAAACTCTCTCTTTTGTGATCAGTATGATGCAAATTTTATAATTTTGCCTTGTATCAGAAGCGCAGTAGTTCTTTAGATAACCTTCCACTTCTTATATTCCATAGCTTGCCATTTAAATATTTATTGAGAATCACGAATAATGTTTCAGGGCTTGTGTTTTCAAGAGCTTGTGTTTTTTTATTCACTGCATATGACCCATATATGTCATCTTCTGGACATAGCTCATTCACAGATGGAGATCACATCACTAGATAAAGCCTCCAAGCTCACATATGCACACATGTACAACCAGCTGCATGCTAACATTAGCCCTGCTTGTATCACTTAATTATTCAAAGCGTAATTCTCATGCATTACGTCGCTTTCGCCGCTGTTACCTATAGATCTACACATTGCTTGAACTGAAGCCGGGTTGCCGTGGAGATGAGAGCCCTTACCCCAGCGTCCACCTACAGTATAATCACCATGAAAGCCCTGCCATCAGCAAACAATCAGCAACGTATCACAATGAATGTACCGTATAGCAAAGCAGTAGGATTGATTTTTATTTGTGTAAGTGTATGTACAGGGACAGTTTTATTTTTCATTTATTTTTTATTTTTTCATTTAATAGATAATGCTCTGCAAAGAAAAAAAAATCCTGCAATGAAATAGTAGTATTCTTTGTGCTATTTCATGGTTTAGTTTGTTCATCTCATTCCCAAATAAGACAAATAAAGGAAATATACCTCTATACATTTGTAACACACACAATCATAATCTGATTAAATAAGTAAAATAAGTCTAAGATAGTCAAATCTAAACCATGTCTTCTAAAATATGCATTTCTTTTAAATTAATTAAAGGATTTCAACTGATGCAGTGTTCATTAACAGAAATATAATAGAACAGTATGCCTTTATTTAGTGGCCCACATGCTATTGTAGATCACTTCTGTTTTTTATCTCTATATAAATGTTGTGATTGTGCTTGTCAGGGTGATGAAGAAGCCAGCCTGGGCCTCCCCATCAGCCCGTTCATGGACCGCTCAGCCCCACAGCTGGCTAAACTGCAGGAGTCCTTCATCACTCACATCGTGGGGCCCCTGTGCTCCTCGTACCACTCTGCGGCGCTCATGCCCGGCCGCTGGGTGGACTCTACTGAGGAAGAGCCGGAGGACGCCAGTGAACACCGAGACACAGAGGAGGAGGAAGAGGAGGACACGGCCGAAGATGATGTGTCCACCATTTCTGCCACTTCCCGTATGTCTGTTACTGATGAGTGTCATTGTACAGTTAACATGAGATTATCATGTTATGTTATTAATTACTGCTAGATTAAAAGATGAAATTGACTTTACAGTGTTATACTCACAATTATATTACAATTACATTTGTACTTTTTAAAATTTTAATTGATCCAAATTTACACTGAATTGAATTCACTTATTCCTAAATTCATTTTATCATATATCATTTAATTTATCTGCTGGACTTTTATTGGAAAGACTCATTCCTCAGATGAAATGATGAGAAGTCATCTTTCAAAAACACTGGTACAAATCCTGACATTTTATCTCCTGCTTTTTCAGAATGATGAAGATAACAGTTAGCTAAGCAAAACACAAAGTAAATAAAATGAAATATTTTGAGCAGTACTCAAAATGTCACCTGTAAATAGGAAGCAGAAACCCATGAATAAGAAAGTACATCTATACACACGACCAGCCCTGGTCATAATGCACTATATCCTTGGACCAAGATGTTTTGAGAGAAGTCGGTGTTCTAAAGTTTGGATACATGATCATTCTCACGACTGTACTCATCCTGCAGTTATATGCACCTGGTTCCATTCTTTTTCAGTCCAAATGTCTTTGGATCAGATACAGAAATATTGAATAGCTTTGGATATCACAGGAAAATAAATAAGGCAACTAAAATAAGGCAAAAATGGAGCCGCTGGTTTGCAAATGCATGTTTATAAGATTTTGTAACTTTGTAACTTCTGTTGTCTGCCCAAACAGAAACCAAAAAGGAAAGCCGACGGAAAGTGTTTTGCCAGATTACGCAGCATTTGTTGGAGAACCATGAGATGTGGAAGCGTGTCATCGCGGCTGAGTTGCCCGAGCAAGTCCAAGCTGAAAGTTTGAACTGCCTGGGAAATCCGAACGACGCCATCACAGCCATTCGCGAGGAAGAGGAGGAGCAGGCCAGTAAAGAGGAGGAAGAGGAAACCCACTGCCTCCACGACAGGGAAGAGGAAGTAGAAATCCTGCTCCCATCAGAGACTTCAGGGGAAAAAGAGGAGGAGCCAGAGTGACCTTTGACCTCTCCCAAACAGGAACATTGTCTAAAAAAAGTTTTATTCCTAAGTAAACTCTTGATAAAGGTAGCCAGCACATCACTTTTGACACAACACTGTAGAAGATGTTTTGGGTAATACGTGCCTAATAATAACAGGGTTTGAGGACAGGGACATTACATATTTAATTAACCTTAAATGCGAGAGGTGCAAAAGATGAAGCGTCAGAGAAGTGGAACTAGCTGTAAAAAATAATGCTTATTATTTTATTTTCATTGTGTGCGGATGCATTCCCTTCCCCACAACCATCTTACTCTTTAATATCCACATGAAAAATACACTATCCCACCCCCTTCCCACTATAACCACCTCACCTACAGCACCTACACAATGGGATGAAAGCCTGGAGACCCTAGAATAAAATAGAGAGTCACATTTACAAGTCCACTGAAAAACGTTTTACTGAGAAAGGGAAGCGTGACAAAGAAACATGCAGCCCCAAGAGCTTTATTCTCACTCAAGGAAAAACATACAAAAGATTGTTTGTCCTTCCTCACGTGTTTCTTTTCCTTATTTTTTCTTTGCCAAGTTCAGCGCACTTGCAATATACACTGCTTGAGGTCACCTCAACTCAGGAAGAGAGAGAGGAAAAGAAAGAGAGAAAGAAAGAGAGAGTTTGTACATGCACTTCTTGTCACTGAAGGTTTTAATAACAATGACACAAAGCTGTATAGAAGAAATTATTTTATCACTGCTAACCAAATGCAAGCAATGCCACATTCACTCTTTACTTTAATTTATTTTGTATATTATAAATTGCTTTGTTGTTGTTTTGGTCCTTACATGGTATGGTAGTTTATAGCCTGGTATGTAGGCCAAGTTTGCAGATAGTAATCCAGTAAGCCATAGTGGTCCGGGACAGAATGGATTTACAGCACTAACATAAAAATGCAATTAGGAAATGCTTAGAAAATTAACTCTTTCCAGTTGACCCTAAGTTCTTATACTTGCCCATTTAAGTAACTTTTTTTCTGGTGAAGGGTCCATCAAAGCTGTTTCATGGAAATGTTATTGCTTTGTCTGGGATATTTCACAGTATGGCACTAAACCTGCCTTTCTCCTACCAGACCAAGTTACTGGTCAGCTCTGTGGAGATTCAGAATGCCTGTTTTCTAGGTATTCAATAAAACTACCTTTAATTTAATAAATGTAAGGTAGAGCTGTATCATACTGTGGAGCATTCCAAAGCAAAGCAAATATTCATATTTAAAAATGAGTCACAGCTCTATTTTTAACTTGCTCTTGTTGTTTTAAACTAGACAGGGATTTGAGTATGAGGGAAGCATTATAATTGTGACTATGAATTTGTTTTAAGGCCAGTTATAACCTAAATTTTAAGACATTAAACTTGTCTACTAACTCACAAACGGCATCTACTCTCCAGACCCTGATGCTGCTATAAGTGTAATCAACTTTTTACAGACAAAAAACAAAAAAACTTTGTCCAGAAAACCTACAAAAATGAGGCTGCTAGGAGACTAACAAAATGCAAATATATAGGTACTCACAGGCACTTTCTTAAAAAAAAAAATAAATGGAGTATACTGTAGACATTTTTATACAAGAGCCGTTGCTATGAAATGATCCAGCGGACATGCGTACTAACTTCTGCCACCCCAGTAAGTAGCCATCTAATTGGAGCGTTTTACCTTGTAGCCACTAA